>JACXGM010002903.1:18167-44584 GCA_016801145.1 Umbra pygmaea | reverse complement strand
TAAGGAAAAACCCGGATGAGTAGGAGAGGATGGGATCAAATGTGCAATAAATAGAAATTTTATTAATAGATTAATGTATAAATATATATTTTTTAAGTTCATAAAATGTATAGCTCCGCCCCCCGATTTCATCGTCCATCATGATGTTTCACTGTAGACATCATCCGATGCCAAATTAGTAGACATCGCCCAACCCTAGGTAGAGGCAGGAGTGCTGCAGAACAGGGGTTTGTATTGGTGGGGATTTTTCCCCACTTGACACACAGGTCAGAGTAACACCAGTAGTATCGCTCTAAGGTACACTACCGTTCAAAAGTTTGGGGTCACTCAGGAATTTGAATGTGTTTTATAGAAATTGATACCTTCATTCACCAAGGTGGGATTACATTGATAAGAAATTGTCAAAACGTGATTAGTTACAGATGAGCTAAAAGACGCCATTATTAGGACACTGAAATAATGACTGCTGAAAAAGGGACTTTTTCCATTCGATTTGAATAATTAATAAGCAAATCAGTACATTTCCAATAAGGATAGATAGTTGCAACATTGGTAATGTCTTATATTTATTTAGTGCCACCTTGGTGAATTAAGGTATAAATTTCAATAAAAACATGCACATTTCTGAGTGACCCCAAACTTTTGAACGGTAGTGTAACTCAATACGGCAATGGGAATGAACTGCCTGGCATATATATTTTAGCACTCTCAAAAGAACAACACCCTTGGATACGAACTGTAGAGAAGGAGAGAGTGGCTGGTAACGCGCAACCTTATCACTATGTCAACGTGTATCCAGAAGATGGCTTTCGTCCTTTGTACATGCATCCAGTGTTGTCTGGCTGTCTGGTCTTCAACATCACCTCTTGTCAGACACCCATTATAGAAACTTGGCTTGCTCTCCACACCTTAAATAGACACCGTAAAACCATTCGTGCGGGATAAACCGGCATACCTGAGTGCTTTCCTCCCCCAAAGTTTGCTGTTGATTCACCCTACCCCTAGCCTAGAAATCTAGGCGCACCATAGCAGCAGCAAATATAATTTGCAGCTAGGGTCAGTCTAGCAACTCTCTGAGTTGCGAGCTGGAAAAACCAAATTCTGGTCAAGCCAATCACAACGTGTATAGAGTCGGTGGGCGGGCTTAACGTAATTACAGAAAAAGAAATGGTTGCTGCTGTTGGCGAACAGAACAGTCTTTCGAATCGGATTTGGCCGCGACTCTGGTAGACTTTGAGTTAATCTTTTGTTTGAGAAGATAACAAAGAACGGCACTGAAGTCATTCTTTCAAAAGGGAGATTTGTTTGGAGTTTTGCCAACCGAACACTTCGTTGCTCTGGTTGGTTGCAGCGCTATCCTATTGTATGCATAGGGAATTTGAAAGACAACCATTTATCCCGCCCCTCGGATTCATCACTACCAATGGAGTTCCCAGACCCAACATCTTGATGTGGGTCTCGCTTGCCAGGCTACCCTACCCCGGCTGGCTCTCATCCCTCAGTTTATAATGCTGAATTCCAAAAATTAAGAACTTTGGTGGCGAGTTGTTTGTGTTTGATATATAATAATATCTAAATGCACAAACCAGTGGATAGAAATGTATTACCGATAAAGTGGATAAAACTTCAATGGCGTTATATGAACAGTGTTCAAGCTTTAAATACTTGTTATAACTCGTTTGGAATAATCCATTACAGGATGATTTAGCTAACCTTACAGTGGTATTAGAGCTCTGAAATGAGACGAGTAACCGAACTGCGGTAGATATGAAGGACAGCTTGGTGCAGGGTCAGCACCAGTAGATAAGGTGAATGTAGAATACCTTTAGGACAATGAATGAATTTGATACAGATATGATACAATTATATGATGTCATTATCCTTGATCTAAGAAATGTAAAACCAGTAACCATGTCATTAAGACAGCATGGAATGTTAAGCTCTCATTTTGAATGATTCTGCTGTCAGTAAATCCCAGAGGGCAGAGGTGTTTTTTGAGTCTGTGATAATGATTGGATTCTGAAAAGCAGCGCACACTCCATTTTACCAGAGAAGCTTGCAAACACTCACAAACACAACTACCGGTTCTCCAAATATTGTGTCATACTGTAGGGTAGGAGTTAAAGGAAGGCACACCGCACCGTAAGGCGAAGGCATATCGCACCAATTCTTGGGGTTGTACTAGCCTGGCGTCCAATTTGCTAGCTTACTTCATGTGTTTTGTGGACCACCAACTAACGGTTCCTCTAGTTTATTCGCTATGAGACACACATTGCTACCACAAGGGAGGTTCTATTTGTTGCAATACCGTTATACATTTATTCGATTCGAATCATTGTGGTAATACACCCAGACCTACCAGGTAATCTATATACCGGAATCCTTAGAATGATCTCACAGCTGCCACTACTGTCATTACAGCCTGAGGAGACAAGACACCCAGATTCAATTACTAGCAGGCCATTTAGAAGCCCAGGATACAGTTTATTTAAATGGAGCAGGAAGAAAATGTGTTGCACATGATGCATAGGAAATTGCCTCAAATGACGTGTCAACCCATATGTTTAAAAAGTAATTTTTAATTTCCTGTGCGTGTGTGCGTGTGTTTGTGTGTGTTAGGATGCCCTGACTGATCTCACAGGTGACTCTGAGCGTCTGCCAGTGGAAGAGCAGCATGGAAACTGGCTAGGTCACAAGGTCAGAACGCATTCACTTTCAACCAGCTAGAGCTTCGCTTTTAGTGTCACTTCACCCTATCGCATTGGTCCAATGTGCATCCAAAGCAACAGGGTCTATCCACCCCTCAAATGTGGAAGGATTAATATGAATACACTCTTAAATCCACTATCCTTTTAAAGAGTATACATTTTGAAATTGTTTGTTTCCAAGTAGTACCCTTAAGCAACTTGTGTACACATTGTTTGAAATAAAAAAGGAAAGTTAAGACATTTACAATAGTCTGGAAACCCTTGGTAGATAATGGTTAGATTAGACATTAGGAGTTTTCTCTGTATGTTGGCTTCAGAAGGATCTGTTGTTCTCACAATTTATTTTGAGTGGATATTAAATAACTGAGTAAGGAATCGTAAGTGAAAAGTATATTCCTCTCCATTTCTGCCTCTGATGCCTTGTTCTTCTCTTCCTCAGGGGATGGTTTACTCAGCAGAGTACATTAAGAAGAAGCTGGACCAGGAAATGATCTTGTCACAAGCCTTTGGAAGAGATCTGGTACATAAATGAAGAATATGTGAATGTCCTGGTTAGGATTATGTTGGCTCACAGGCTATTTCTGTTTCTAAAGGATTTGCATATATGATTTGAAATAAAATGCATGTTTACATAACACACTTTAATGGGAATTGAACATTAGAGTAAATATATTTTGTTTGTGGGTGTCCTTGTTTTACTAATCTTGTGAGGACCAAAAATCCTAAAAGAAAGTATAGTAAAACAAGGACATTTCTACATTGAGGGTAAATGTACAGTTGGGGTTAAAATTACATTTAGTATTTATTTATAGATTTTACGGCTGAGAGATTAACACATCTGTGTTTTTCCAAAACTTTGGATTCCATTTCACTCCATTTTTGTGAGCTAAATTGTACCATTTTTGTAGAGAGAAATGAGCTCAATGTGCTATTCCTCTAGAGAAAAATTAAGTAATTTGTGAGAGAAACTGGAATGGAAAAACTGGGACACTCAGCTTTAGGCAGT
Organism: Umbra pygmaea; assembly: GCA_016801145.1. Lineage (NCBI taxonomy): Eukaryota > Metazoa > Chordata > Actinopteri > Esociformes > Umbridae > Umbra > Umbra pygmaea. The sequence continues at coordinate 40,870 of JACXGM010002903.1, read as the reverse complement.
TTGAGATTGCACCCTGAATTTAGTTCATCACAGAATAAGTGGTCATGAACTACAATAACCATCATCCATTGCAGACCCATTTGTAAAGGAGTTACAAATGTGGCACTATGTTTTGGTTGGTTTAACTGTGTAGATTCTGAGTCTTTCCGTCACAATTGCACATTGTCTCATTTAGTTAACTTCAGAAAGTAAAATCCAGAGAATGCTGGACTACCTACTTGCAAATGATAAACTGAGAACTTAAGTCAGGAGTTTGCAAGCTTTTTTAAATCACATTCACAATTATATCCACTGATATGGTAAGGACAATGCTTCAGTTAGAATATTTCTAAAAGTAATGCATATATATATATATATATATATATATATATATATATATATATTAGATGTTTTTGCTACTGTAAAACAAGCCTTACATTTGAACAGGGAGATTGCAAACTTTAGACTTTTTGACTAAATGGGCATCAGTATATGTGGCATGTTATCTTGATCACATGTCTGAGATGTCCATAATGCTCCAGAAGAGTATAATATTTGAATGTGGTTATCAACCATAAATAATTTCCAGAATCTAATATAGGCCTAAAAACGTGTTAATGTATTAGGATATTTACACCATAGCCTATGATGTCCTTTGTGTTTTCTTTGAACACAGGCCAAATGTATATTATTTTAGGCAAAAACGCCATTTAAATTCTGGAAGATAGAAACAAATGTCAAGTCTTACACTATCTAAAGTTCACAAATGCCAACATAAATGTTTTAAAATCGTGAGGTGCAAGTTTTGGGAATTATTTTTTTAAATGTTTGAATCTATAAAATTTGAGAGCCATCTTCAGACGTGTAATAGTCACAGGTGCTATTTCATTTATGTAAGATATTGTAAAATGTGAAGTTTATTTCTATATAAATTTTGCCCATGCTACCATAGGCAGATTTTTTAAAATGTGAGGCGCCAGTGTTGGGAGTTACCACATTCTAAGAAACACAAAAATAATTTGAATTGAGAGCTAATTTCTCAGGTGCTGAGATTTTGTAAGATAGTTTAAGACATGAAGTACATTCCTGGTTTTAAATACAAGTAAGTATGCGACTATACTGTAGTAATCCATATCTTAACTTTCTTGGTCATATTACAAAACATACAGATTTATTATTCAACTAAAATTAGTTTAAATATTTAACACGCCATTACTGGAAAAAAATATATTTTGGGAAAAAATATTTGTTGCTTTTGTTGTACTTTGTGAATTTGATTTAGAAAAAATATACTATAAACTGATGAATGCAACACACTCCAAAAACGTTGGGACAGTCAACTGTTTACCGCTGTGTAACATCACCTTTTCTTTTAATAACACCTAAGAGTTTGGGCACTGAAGACACCGGTCTAGTTTGGCAAGCGTAATTTTCCATCATTCATCCACTATGCATGTCCTCAGCTGCACAAATGTATGGGGCCTTTGTTGCCTTATTTTGCGCTTCATAATGCGCCACACCTTCTCATTTGGAGACCGGTCAGGACAGCAGGCAGGCCATGCTAGCACCCGCCCTCTCTGATTACGCAACCAGGCACAACCAGTAATCCGGACAGGATGTGGTTTGGCGTTGTCCTGTTGGAAAATACAGGGATGTCCCTGAGGCAGCATAAGTTGCTCCAAAATGTGTACAGATCATTCTGCATTAAGGTTGCCCTCATGGATGTGCAAGTTACACATTTAATGGGAGAACACCTTGGAGAAAGCCACTGCCATCCAAAAAACTGCACATCTGAAGTTTGTAAGAGTACCTGGGGCAGTACTGGCAAAATAGTCTTTGGACATATGAAACCCAAGTTGAGTGGTTTGAAGGGGCCTCAAACTGATTGAGATGCTGCGTCATGACCTCGAGAGCAATTTACTCTAGACATCCCAAGAATATTGCTAAACTTAAACATTTGTGTAAAAATGATTAAATCCAAGGGTTCACATACTGTTTTCATCCTGCACTGTGAATGTTTATATGGTGTTTTCAATGAAGACATGGAAATGCATAACAGACTGTGTCAATTTTTGTGACTTAGTTGAAGATCTGATAAAATGTTGTTACCGATTTGTGCAGAAATCCATGTACTTCCCAAGGGTCCACATACGTATGTTAATTATGGTTTGAAATTTTTATATTGATCTTTGTAATATCGGCCCATATGGTAATCGTGTCAGGACTAGACATTTGTTTGATATTCGCGAAATCCTGCATCAACAAAGTTCATACAAAGTATGAATTACAGGTATCCTACAGCGGTGTTATAATGACTTATGTTTCAGTTTGAACGGTGTGCATTTGGGCAATGTTAAAAAGGCAAGGAGGAAAAGCTTGCCTAGCAAATATCATTGCCATGTCAAATGATAATAGATTGAAATATATAAATCACCAGCCTTATGATTACAATAATTCTCCTGTTATGTTCCGCCATGGTCTGGCATCGATTATTGTGTGAGTTTGCGGTGATCCAGAGTGTGCCAAATGTACGAACATAGGCAGTGCAAACACAGTGGCTGACTGTGAAAATCCCAAGCAACTTGCATGAACAACCAGCTGGCTTGGTTTGTAAGCAAGATTTGCGTCGGGATCATTTCTCAAAAATGATTGGAAGCAGGTATATCTGCCAAAGGAGGTGTTACCAAGCACTAAGTGACAGTGTGGCCAAACACGCCATGGTCGCATGTGTCTGCTGCTCATTGTCCGAGATGGCCATGGCTGAGTGTTGGACAATGGAGCACCGTTAGGGTATTTCTGTTTCAAAATGGATATGTTATGATGTTACTGCATGATACTATTTAAAAAAACACATTGTAGATATATTCAGAAGAAAAGAACTAGAAACTGCAGACATTAAACAGGAACGTGTTTTAACAAAGCAAGTTCACTAAGAACCAATTCTTATTTGCAGCATTGACCAGGAACAAAATTGTAGTCAATTAACCATGTTGCCCGAGTCTATAACTGACATTTTAGCACCTTACTATAGCCTCTTACTTTCATTGCTTGAACCGACTGGGTTCAAACATGACCAACAACAAAAACTGTAGTATGTTAGGCTATTATGATGAAAATACAATGTCAATGTCAGCGCAAGCTGCTACAAGGTATTTCATTGGGAGCAGCGAAGATGCAGTGAATAATTTAAATTTCCCCATCTTCATTAGCATCTATAGTGATTTTGCGTGCCCATTTTATTTTAGTTGAGTGGCATTTGTGTTTCGTTTTCCAAAGTATCTTTATACAAAAAAAATCAATGAATCCAGTCATCACTTTGACATTTCTTTTATAATAATTAAAAAAATATATTCTCCAATTGCTACCTGCTGCTTGCTGTAATTTTCTTCACACATATGAAACAAACCATTCTTTGTCAGTATTTTAGTGCTTTTATTGTTACAGCTAAGTAATCTAACAGAAACAAATGAATCACTTGGCACTTCTAGGGTTAGGATTTTAATTAAGATTATGTTTTCAGATTGTGTTAATGGTTAGGTTATTGATTTGAATCAGGGAAAATGTTTGGAGTCTGCAAATGATAGTCAAACCTGATCTATGTATGAGTGTGTCTGAAAGGAAGTTTTAACTGTCCTGTTAGGAAACAAAGTATAGTCACTATTTTGGAAAATTGCTATTTTGGGCTTTGAAGTTGGTTTAGTTTAGAAGTATAATCTTAATGTTTTATCTTTCTCAGGGAAAGGGTACTATGCACTATGGGCTGGTGATAGTAGGCCACTCTCTTGGTGCTGGTACTGCAGCTATTCTATCATTCCTGCTACGTCCCCAGTACCCATCACTGCAATGCTACTCCTACTCTCCACCAGGTGGCCTTCTGAGGTACAGTGCTGCAAAATAAAATATTACACACCCCTTGTTTCAAAACTTTCACCACAGAACATAACATGAAGGCAAGGGGCATAACATATTTGCAGATATAAATAGTATTTCAAATCTCTCTCTCATAGATAGAGAGTACATTCATAACAGGGGCCTACTGTAGTACTTTGGCTCCTTTGTAAACCATACTGATAACAGAAATCACCCAAATGGTCCTGAAAAGAGTACCATACCCTTGAATGTTGGGCCTTGTTACAGACACACAAGGTGACACATACAGGTTAAAATGGCAATTAAAGGTTATTTCCCAAAAGTGGCATTTTAAATTGCAATTAGTGTCTTATTAGAGTATAAATAGTGAATGACTTTGTTAGCTCTCAAGTGGATGCACTGAGCAGGCTGGATACTGAGCCATAGAGAGCAGAAAAGAACAGTCAAAAGACCTGCGTAATAAGGTACTGGAACTGCATAAATTTGGAAAAGTAGTGGTTCACTGATGATTTGGGTGTGTGAGCTCTAAATGGCATGGGGAACCTTATGAAAATTGATAGCAAGATGAGTGCAGCATGTTACCAACAATACTGGCAGACAATTTGCATTCTTCTGCATGAAAGCTGCTCATGGGACGCTCTTTGACATTCCAGCACGACAATGACCCTAAGCACAAGGCCAAGTTGACCCTCCAGTGGTTACAGCAGAAAAAATGTAAGATTCTAAAATGTCAATAAAAGTATCCTGACCTTAATATCATTGAGTCACTCTGGGGAGATCTCAAACGTGCGGTTCATGCAAGACGACCAAAGACTTTGCATGACCTGGAGGCATTTTGCCAAGAAGAATGGGCAGCTATACCACCTGCAAGAATTCGGGCCTCATAGACAACTATCACAAATGACTGCACACTTTCATTGATGCTAAAGGGGGCAATACACCGCATTGAGTACTGAGATTATGCAGACTTTTGAAAAGGGGTCATTTCATTATTTTCCTTTTTGTCATATTTTTTTGTGATTGTGCCATTCTGTTATGACCTACAGTTGAATTTAAATCCAATGAGAAATTTAAAAAAAGGTTGTGCCTGCTCACTCATATTTTCTTTACCAAATCTATTACCAACTCTCCAGTGCAGTGGTACTTTTGAGCATTACTGTGTTGTTGTTTTAACAATGCATTATTATTTCATAGTCAAGAGTGCAAAGAAGAAGAACAGGCATTCTCAGTCACCCAGGGCTGTTTTAAGTAATCCTGGGCCCTGTGAAAATTATGTCTGGACATGCTTACCAAAAATATTCAGATTATTAATATTATTTTACTATTAATATTATTATTATTAAAACCAGAATAGTCCCTGGAGTCCTCATCTTCCATTACCAGATTTTTAATTCTCTAATTTAATACCTATTCCAAGCTATTTCCTCAAATTATACAGAACAAAATAATAAATGCAGCAATTTCAAAGTAGTTACTGAGTTACAGTTGATGAATTTTGACTAAATTGACTGAAATTAATCAGTAAATTGAACCAAAATAAACCATCATGCAAAAAATGTAAATCATGTCACAGACCAGTTTATATGATGACATCATTCAAATTGATACATTAAACAAAAATATAAATGCTATATTTACAGTGTAGGTGCATATGTTAGGGATTAATTTATTTCAAATAATTGATGTCCTTAGAAAAATAAATTGAAATTGTTGCATGTTGTTTCTACACTAACCAGCCACTTCATTAGGTACACCTTACTACTACTAGGTTGGACTCCCTTTTGCATTCAAACCTGCCTTAATTCTTCATGACATAGATTCAACAAGGTGCTGGTCCACATTGACATTATTGCATCATGCATTGCTGCAGGTTTGTCGGCTACACATCCATTATGCAAGTCTCCCGTTCCACCACATCCCAGGGGTGTTTGATCAGATTGAAATCTGGACACTGTGGAAAAATTTGAGTACACTGAACTCATCCTCATGTTCAAGAAACCAGTTTCAGATAATGTGAGTGTTGTAACATGGCACATTATCCTGCTGGAAGTAGCCATTAGAAGATGGTTACATTGTGGTCATAAAGGGATGGATATGGTCAGCAACAATACTTACATAGGCTGTGTCATTGAAACAATGCTCAAATGGTACTAAGAGGCCCAAAGTGTGCCAATAAAATATCCCCCACACCATTACACCACCACCGCCAGCCTGAACCGTTGATTCAAGGCAGGATGGATCCATGCTTTCATGTTGTTTACACCAACGTTCTGATCCTACCATCTAAATGTCACAGGAAAGGTCAAGACTCATCAGACAAGGCAACATTTTTCCAATCTTCCATTGTCCAATTGTGGTAGGCCTGTGCAAATTGTATCGTCAGTTTCCTGTTCTTAGCTGACATGAGTGGCACCCAGTGTGATTTTCTGCTGCTGTACTCAATCTGCTTCAAGGTTAAAATTGTTATGCATTCAGGGATGCTCCTCTGCATACCTTGGTTGTAATGAGTAGTTATTTGAGTTACTGTTGCCTTTCAATCAGCTCAAACCAGTCTGGCCATTCTCCTCTGACCTCTGCCATCAACAAGGCATTTTTGCCCAGAGAACTGCCGCTCACTGGATATTTTCTCTTTCGGACCATTCTCTGTAAACCCTAGAGATGGTTAGGTGCATTACTGTTTGAATTAATGCTGAGTAATAAGTCATCATGCCGAAAAAACAAAAAAACACAAAGAAAAATCACTAATTCATTTGCGAAATATTCAAATTTGTGGTCACAATTCCATGCCGAATGGTCGCAACTGTAAAAATTTTAGTCGCAGTCTCGAGCCCTGCTCTATTCACTCATTATACATTATATAAGATTAAAAAGCCTAGTGGTGTACTGAATTTCTTAAAGAACTCAGTTGGAAACGTGTCTTGTCACAGAGCTTTGCATCGATTTTATAGAATGAATACTTGCTTATAGCGGTGTCTTGGGGGCAACCAATTGAGATTCCAATGCACCCAAAAACCCAAGTCATATTTGCAGTGCATAATGATACTCAGATGTGTAAAGTGGGGAATGGAAAAATTTGAAGGTGCCATTGTTTGCCCAATGTTCAGAAATTAAGCTATTAATAGAGGCAATAAGTCGAGGGCAGCTCTGCGATTTAATTGGTGTGTCAGCAGATGACTCACCCTGCCATTGTGTTTTGTAATACAACAGTAACTGATATGCTTCTTTAGTGGATTCAATATCAAATTCATACTGCAATTTAAAATGTTTATACAGTGTTGGAGATAGTGCCAGAGCATAGACCGTTCACTCTCTGATAAAGGATGCATTAATGGGTAATGAACTTGACTCCTGTGATAAATCAAATGGAACTATGATATACAGCATCATGAGGTTTTAACGCAGAAGCAGATGCATGCATATAGATGGTGTCTCCATAATCAATGACAGGAAAAAGTAGATTCAATCATCTTTTCCCATAGTCTAAGGTCCATTACCAAGACACCACTGAGAGGTCATTTATGAAGGTTATTCCTAAGGATAAAATCTATCAGAGTTGATCTTGAAGGAAATGTTATTTTTTTCCTTTAGTCTTATCAGACTGAAACTTTACCAGTTGAAAGTATCCATAAATACAATAATTTTTTGTATTACAAGTATTATTTATTTAACAATTTAAATATGCAAATTAGGATACTATCCTTAAATATCAGCTAATTTGCATATTATGAGAATCATTTTTTCAACGTTAAAATTACTTTTATTTGAAAAAGACCCCCAATGTTCAGACTTTTATACAGAACAATTTATCAAAATATGCTTATTTGATTAAATTATTTAAAAAACAACGTTCTCATGTATGGGATAGTAAAAAATGTTGCCTGGTCTGAGTCTCGATATCTGTTGAGACATTCAGATGGTAGAGTCAGTGTGGTGGTCCTAATAATCCTTTAGGGGTGTGTGTGTGTGTGTGTGTGTGTGTGTGTGTGTGTGTGTGTGTGTGTGTGTGTGTGTGTGTGTGTGTGTGTGTGTGTGTGTGTGTGTGTGTGTGAACTGCATTCCAATAAAACATCAAGATGGGGAATAACCAAAACACAGATAAAAATGCTAATAAAAAAAAAACATCATAGAAGGTATTAACTATGGAGGACCAGGACTGCCAAAATAGGAAATAAATAAATATATGCATCAAAAATATTTATACATAGAAATATACATAAAAATATACAATTATACATTTATGAATCAATATTATTTCCCTATTTATTTATTTCCGTGATCATTTATTTCTCTATATATTTATTATTATATTAATTTATTTCTGCATTTATTTCTGTATATATTTATTTCTGTATTTCCACATCCTTAAGCTAATGAGGAGGCTGTCTCTCAAAGTATGTCACGGTGTCACCTTTTTCCCATTGGTTGATCGCTATCAGAGCAACAGACGTGGACAGTCAATGCTATTAAGTCTAGTCGCACTATTTCAACTCTTTCAATTTGTCTGGAAAACATGTCCACTACACACCCACTAGGGGTGGGCAGATCGATCCAAAAATATAGATACTATATTTCATTTTTGAGGATTGATTCTGGTGTTAAATAGGATCATATACCAATTTCTCTCTTCTACGTTGTAGTGTAGCCTACCCATTTCATCAAAGAATAGAATTGTAACAGTAATTAACGGAGCACAACAGGTGACACGGAAGCCACAAAAAAAATGCGACCAATCGGCACAGTTAGTAGGATTGTCTGTTTGTGCATTGCATCTCTTTTTGTGGTTGGTGAAAGAATTCTTTATCCTACAAACCAACCCTGTGTCGTACCCCGCTCTTTGCTTGCTTGCTATGGTTGAACGATTAAGTCCCGCCCCCTCATTAGCTTAAGGATGTGGAAATGCAGAGAAATAAATACAGAAATAAAAGAATATGGAAATACATTAATATAAAAATAAATAAATACAGAAATAAATGATCACAGAAATAAATAGGGAAATAATATTGATTAATAAATGTATAATTTTATAGTTGTATATTTTATGTATATTTTTATGTATAAATATTTTTATTTATGCATATATTCATTTATTTACTTATTTCTTGGTCCTTCATAATTAACCACTGATTTTATATGCAAAACATGACATGTTTGTGCCATCTAGTGGTGCCTACCAAGCTAAATATTACTAGTGCCTTTGTCATACATTTCAAACAGCTCTTTATGGTTAATTTGCCATTCAAACATTCAAAAAAGCATTTAATTTAAAATAAAAAAAATGAAAATAAAAAATCAATAAACATTTTTTTTAAACTCCACTACTGTTACATAGCAATTTCCAATCAAGTCTTCTTGATATACATTACTGTGAGAAGCGTTGACTGAAAAATGAAGTACCAATTGTCTGGTTTGGTTGCCATTTGAAGGATAATTTTGCTGTAAATAAGTTACTTAGTACACTAACTACTAATGTTAGCAATGCCCATTTGTGTCCTGATATTGTGCCAACACATTTGAAAACAAGCAAATTTAATTTTTTTGGTAGAATAGGCTTCCCCTGAATCGTTCTGTTCCTGAAATACAACATGGTCACAATTCCTAGCAAATGTAGTGCCCGCCCCCCTAGAAAGTAGCTTCCATTCTCTCTGAAAGCCATGAAACTGGGCTGGTAGCTTGGAATTAGCAACTGACATTTTAAAATTAGCATTATTTTTTAAACTGAAATATTTGATTTATTTATGACACTGTGGCATTATTGTGCCTAGCTTAAGTAATTACAGGATTGCAGAAAGAAGAGTGCTCTTGCGTCATTCCTTAACAATGACGTCCCAAGTAGCCTAACGATGATTGCCTTGTAATGACGCAGACGCAGCTAGTAGCCTAGACCCAAAATGGGCTATGAACCTAACACACAACTATTTTTATCCAAAAATCAAATTCACATGATAGAAGATGTTACCTTGCTAGCTCAAGTAGCTAGTTTCAGTTACATCAGGTTTATCACTCAAAATGTGACCAGATTCAGAAAACTAGAGATACGAAGCAAATCGTAACTTATCAGATGAGCATAAAATATATTATTTTTCTAAAGCCACTTTTTCAATTAATAGCACCTTGAGTACATACATTTTAATTTTAGCTGTAAAATAAACCGGTGTGGGTGTTTTAATATGAAAGGAAAATAGAAACTACAAGGTGAACTTACTTTGTTTCACAAAAGCCCTGAGAAAGGTAATAGATTACTCACTAATGTTGCCTGCTTACTCAAATTCAAAAATTTGGCTTTGGTAACCCAAAAATGAAAATAAATTGCTTGTCATACACTATAGATATTACTAATTTAGTGTCGGCAGTAAAGAGTGATAGATGCCAAGGGTATATTTAACCACAGTTCCTTAATGAATGGCACAAGAAATAAAAAACCTAAAATACAAATAGTGGCCTCCAGGGGGCATCTGTGAGTACATCGATTCCACCTTAAAGCTGCAATGTGGAACTTCTGTCTCCCCTTCTGGCAGTGAGGGTAATTACACAAATACTTGTAGCGTGAGTTTATGACGTATGCCAACGCATAGATCGCTTTGTTTTTTAGACTGTACTCCTTCATCTGTACGCCAAGTTACTTTTTCCTAAAAACGATGATTGTGCACGTGACACAGACAACATAATCATAGGACAAATATGACTAATTTGTTGGACTTGACGTGAATTGACAAGCATCCTCGAGGCAGGCATTAATCATGCTAATCACTTCTTACTTAATGATGCAACATTAGGAGTGAGAAGTCAGATGCAGGTTTGTCTCAGAGCACTGGTTTAATAATAAAAATAATAAAACCACTGGGAATGATAATAGCACACTGACGATAGTCTTGAAATATACCATAGGACTTTAAGCAATGTCTAGAATAGAAAAGGCCAACTGGCGTACTAACAGCAAACGTAGCAACAATCGAACAACAACAACAACTCGCAAGTAACCCTAAGGTGGGGCAACATACAGTGAGCCCCATAATTCATTGGACAGTGACCATTGTTTTGTTATTTTGGTTTTGTACTCTAGCACTTTGAGTTTGAAAGGATACAATATGATTGAAGTGCAGACTGTCAGCTTTAATTTGAGTGTATATTCATATATATCAGGTTAACCGTTCAGAAATGACAGCACCTTTTGTATATGGACCCCCCATTTTTGGATAACAAAAAGCATTTGACAGTTTAACATAATGTGGAATAAAGTAATCATTGTCAATATTTGGTCTTTTGCATGCAATGACTGCTTGAAGTCTGTGATGCATGGACATCACCAGATGCTGGGTATCTTCCCTGGTAATGCTCTGCCAGGCCTGTAGTGCGGCCATCTTCAATGCAAATGAAGCTGGCAGTCATAAGGCTCAGAAATAAAATTCAATCAGGAACATTACATAACCCTGGGCATGTCCAAGTCAACAGTTTGGTTCATCATTAACAAGAAAAAACAACTGCTGAACTAAATTATGCCAAAATACCTGATAGACCATGGATGACCGGAGAATACCCTATGGTAAAGGAAACCCCCCTGACAACAGCCAAACAAATCAACAACACTCCCCTGGATGCAGGTGTAGATGTGTCAAAGTCTACTATATGTAGACTACACCAGCAAAACTGCAGGAGGTAAACTACAAGATGCAAACCACTGATGCGCCTGAAGTACAGAAAGGTGGGATTACAGTTTGCTAAATAGCACAAAAGAGCCATAAAGTATTGTATACAGATGAGACAAAGATTAACATGAACCAGAGCAATGGAAAAAGTAATGTGTGGAGGGAAAAAAAGAAATGCCTATGATGAAAAATGAATTCTGCTATGAATAATAATAAATAAATTATTACATAATTGCCTAATCATAATTATTTGAAGACTGCAATTATTTAGGAAAATATTTGGATTGTTTGCATCGTATATTTCTTTCTAAATTAGTTATTTTTACACTGGGGGTACAGTATTTCTCCACTACTGGGAAAGCAGTGATTTTGACAGCTCCAGAGAAAGTTGAGTCGTTTTGCTGTCTTCATGAAGTTTAAATGTGTTTAGAATTGTTGTGCAATAGATGCACATGAGGTATGGAGTTTAACTTGACCACTCCCCCGAGTTGGGTACAAATCGATTGGTCCTTCATTAACTCCCATGTAATTAGCCTAAAATTATTGTGTGATCCTAAACAAACCTTGAGAACTTTTTGTTGTTTCCATAATTGTTTTCAAAAGCAATAAATGTCATTGTTAACATATTTGATCCACAAAAAAAACATGTAGTTGCATCATACCTAATCTTCCACTTGAATGGGTAAGCTGACAGGCTAACATTAATAATAAAGATATGCAAGCAGTCGCGTTTAAACTACGTCACTGTTTTACCCCCGACTTTGCCCCGGTTAGCATTCCTTAATTACTAGCAACAACATCTAAATAATCCAAACTCATGAAAACAAAATCTTTTAGGGATATAATTTAGTAGTAGGCATATGGTTGACACTGTAGGGACTTTGGCTGACATTAGCCAGCATTAACTGATTCGCATTAGCATTAGCACACGTCAGCTAGCATTAGTTGGCTTTCACTAGCGTTAGCTTGTGTTTTAAGGAGTTTCTTCAAGTTTCCTTGCATCATTACAGTACATAGATGTTATCTATTGGTATTTAGAGTTAACTACCATACGCCTCGTTTTAAATAACAGCTAATTTGCAATTAATTGCTATAAACATAGCTATATTTATCATCATTACGTCTGAAACTGGTGGTGCGCATGTTTTAGTCTTTGTTGAAATTTATTAAACTTAGTTGTACATGTATTTGTCTCTTTCTCTAGCTAGAAAGAGCAACTTTCTAGTTAGAACATGTCATTTCTAGCAGCGTGAGCAAGTTGCTCTTTGGCTGAAAATCGTGACGTACATTCTGTGAGATGGTTCAATCAGTTCATGCTAACATTTTGAGACCTGGAATGAAAGCTTTTTTATGTATGTTGTGTGTTGATTACAACGGCATGCAAGTATATTCAATAGAACTAACCAAGCATATATAAAATGATTATAGAATTACACGCAATACAATAAAGCCACTGTACGGTTATGCGTAATGTAGGCCTTTTCACAATGAAATTAATTAAGTACCCAACATTTTGTACTCCACTAGGGGGCGTGGGAAGTTAAACTCCTCACCATGTGTATCTATGCCATAGAAATAGAATGGATAGAAAGGACATTCCAATTCAAATCAACGTAGCAGAATGGTTAGAGCGGCAGCCATTTTATGTGTACTATTCCATTGCAACGGTCTAGCGGTCTACATCCGCATTAAACTGATTTGCATGTCGTCACCATGACAACCTAACTGTTAACCTGAAATATATAAATGACTGCTTTTATTATATTTTAAGTAAATTCTGAGTTTGTGTTGACAGCTTGATCCTGCTGTTTGAATAATAGTAATGAAGCCTCAAATGCCCACTGGACTGTTCCAATACATATTGAGGTCACTGTAGCTCATGATATTTATTTTAGTTATACATACTTAATAACTCGACTGTATGCCAGTGATTTTTGTGTGATGTTTTCTTTTCATATTTGGTAGTCGTGACAAATTAAATTTACAGTTTCTCTCTGACCCTATCTATGGATATAGATAATTCCCATTCAAATATTTTGCCTTTTCATGACACATTTTGTCAATATCCTATAGGCTGTATATAGAAATACCACTCAGATGCACTTCAAGCCTGTATTGATCAATATTAGTTGTTGAGAGATGCTGAATTATTTAGGCAGCTGGAATGAGGTCATCTGGTTGGATAATTGGGTTTGAAAAAAGTAGGCTACATTTTGAAAATGTAGATATTTTCAGATTAATATTCAGATTAATTTTACAGATATGACATAGGGAAAGCTATTGGGTAATACTTTATGGAAGCAGAATACACACAACTCTCATAATAGACAAACGGTTTTTTCACATCTTTTCTTATCTATTTATTTTACAGTGAGGATGCGATGGAGTACTCTAAGGACTTCATCACGTCTGTGGTTTTAGGAAAGGACCTTGTGCCAAGGTAAGTTATCTAAACCTCAAGTAAAATGTTATCTGTCATGGTGTACAACTAAACAGGTTTTGCTGCCGTTTGTCTTATAGGATCGGCCTATCACAGTTGGAGGTTTTTCGTCGCCACCTGCTGGAAGTTTTACAGAAGAGCGACAAGCCAAAGGTGTTGCATTTGTAATAAAGTGATAGATTTTTTTGACAGATGTATTCGCTTTAACCACTATGGTAACCTGCCTCACCAAATGTGCTTAATCTAATATGCCTGAAAACATGACACAGATATCACATTCAGCTGGTATTTAACTCCTAGCTGTGGGTTTTATATTAATCTCCCCCCTATTGGACTGCTTGCACAAATGTTTTTCGTAGTGTGTATTGTTGTTTTTACCTCATTGTGGATATAGCTTCGAGCACAGTTGTTATTCAGCCATCATCTAGTTGTTATAATATAATTATGCTATCCATATAGCTTTTAATCATTATTCTTTCTCTGTCAGTGGAGGATCATTGTAGGGGGCACTAAGTGCATTCCTAAGTCTGAACTGCCAATAGATGACAATACCCAGCCCCAGGCACCACCGAGCACCCGCCTCTGGTTACACCCCAGTGACCTCAGCATCGCTTTGTCTGCTTCTACGCCCCTCTACCTGCCGGGCAAGGTCATCCATGTGGTCCACAATCATCCGCCAGAGAACTGGTGAGAAACGGGCATTACATTTAGTTTTAAAAGCTCTTAATATCATTGTTCCGTCTATAGATAGTTGTGGAATAGCAAGTTCTTCTTTAGAAATGTGGATAGCACTGCTTATAGTTAATTTCTTTGTCGTAATAAACAAGGTCAGAATTGAATGATTCGTGAGTGTGCGTGAAAATACATTGGGTCACTTAGTAAACAGTATAGAGTACAGCCGCATTAATTATGTTTTGAAAGACAACTTAGTTTTGACAGCAGTACAGACCTGTACAATGATACTGTGAGTTCTGCAGCTTGAAAAAAGTAGCATTTCTTCTGTAGGTGGTTTTGTAGCTTTTGTTCATGTTTATTGGATGCCTTTGGATGCCAGGTATATAATGGTGTTCAGAGTGGAGGAAGGAAGATGGGGTAAATCGTTAAGAGCGATTTATTTCAAAGTAACTGTCATCATCACGTTATATCGTCAAGAATACAGCCGCCTAAAGACGCTTAGTGATAAACATTACCTTTATGCTGACATTTCCCTGTTTCCTGTGTGCAGCTGCGGACAGGAGGAGCCAACCTATACAGCTCTCTGGGGAGATAACAAGTCTTTCAATGAGGTCATCATCTCCCCTGCCATGCTAAACGAGCACATGCCACACATGGTGATGGAGGGGCTCAACAAGGTCTGCATGTCTCTGTAATATGAAAATAGTCTGCTTTTTAATAGGGGTCAATGCTGGTGTAGCTGGGGTTGCAGCCATACTTAGCTAGTTGTACTAGAGTAGAAGGTGACACACAGCGCATGGTACACTGCTGAAATTTTAAATGTAAAATGTAAATTTATACAGACATATTTCTACACTAAGGTGACAGGTGAAGACACTGGATGTATTTTATATGCATGGATGTGTTTTGGTTTCTACCTAACAATTTAATGTTTTCAATTATAATAACCTTTTCAGATATAGAACACTTCTACAGTAATAGTGGTTGATAGTGGAAGCTATGATGTTTTCATATTTATAACGGTACCAGATATGAGAATTATGCTCCGGCATAGAATGTTCAGTAGTGTTTCCCTGTCATCTAAAAATCACTGCTTCAATATAGTTTGCAGTGACATATATAGTGAGGTTAATTTATGTATAAAAATATTTATGTAAATTTTTCTATAGCTGAAATACATTTAATCATTTTGGTCTAGTGTAGTTGAACATAACTGCCCTATAACCTATGGCAGTAGTTTTGCCACTTGAATTCTGCAATATATTCATCTTTCTGAGACTCCAAAATATACCACCGCATTTCACAGAAAGATGCATTTATTTGCAGGCATGTATTTCCAAGTGTTGACATTCAAAGTTGTCCCAAGTTCTAAATATGTCTAATAATGTCCTTCCTCTCAAGCACAAGTTGCCCAAGAAGTATATGTAAGCGGGCATAGTATGTAAGCTCGTTCATGGAACATTGTATCATCAATAGCGACGGGGTCAACCACGCCCTTACTCTTAGTGTAAGAGTTGACAGAATTCCTTACTAAAAGTTGGTTTCAGCTACTCTGTGAATAGGTCATAAGAGGTAACTCTTAGCTAAAAACATTTAGTGCTGTTTAAGAGTCCAGGTCGCTTAGTGTTTGAACATATTTCTGCTTTAGGAACGGAGTTTCTCTATGGACAAAGAAGATACTGATTCCATGGTGCTTCAAAAGTGAGAGAGATGGTTTAGTGTCTGTATTGGACCTGATAAAAATTGCACCCATTTTTAATACATTTAAAATACCGAAATTTTACTTAAATTGCATTATATTAACATTTTATTATATTAAATACATTTATAATTATCTAATATGGGACACTTTTGTACTTAATTGTATACGTAGAGTAAAATATTTATTGCTCAATATGCTTTACATACTTAAAAAAAAAGCTAAGACTGCTTTTTATATACTTTTAGACTTACTTTTGAGCTTACTTATCAAGATTTAGTATAATGTAATTTTGTTGAAGTTCAAAGTTAGTATATTTACAGTGTACTAAAAGATTGGGGGTGTAATCTCTTAATAAGAATATTTATAGTATAATTAAGACAGAAGTAGATCTTGTATTTGAATTATGTTATTTAAAAAATATTTAAATATATTTTAGTATACTATATAATATTATTTTCTGCTTGGGGATTTTTTAGTACAAAATCAAGGTCTTTGCTGCCTCTGTGTTTTTTCTCCCATTGCAATCTTGACATACATTAGAACATGCTGCTCTGTCACCCAAAGGAGGGGTCCTGAATAAAGTTCACTCCCTTCGAGATATGCAGTTTGATACCTCCTCAAAGGTTACTATAGGAAAAGGTGTCATCTGGAGTTGATTATAAATGGAGCTGGTGGAAATGAGTTCATATTTTTGAGAAAATCCTCAGAAATGGGGTTTATACTTGTATTAGAGTCGGAAAATGTGTTCCAACCCCAAAATCAATATTTATAGTTTTTTTGTGGTGGATTGAGCATGCTTTTAATGTTAGTAGTGATGGGCCAAAGCTGAAATCGAAGGTGAGAGTTAATCTTTAAAGATATACAACCGTGCCACTCTCAAGGCACCATGGTCCATGTGTCTGAAATTGTTGTATGTTACAACAAACCTCTGTTTGTTCTTGAGTTGCACTAGCTGAAGAAGAGTGCAGTTCACTGGCAATGTCCTAGATGTTCTGTTCTGGTGTATAGGCAGTAACTTTTTATATTAAGGGTTCTCTGATTTAAGATTTAAATTGGATCTCCAATAAGTTACTACTAGAAGTAGGTGCTACTTCAAACATGACCTAACATACTGTAAATGGACATACTGGTATAATACATACATGGCCATCCACAGGCAAACTTCGTAAACATCAACAACAAAATGTTGTTTGTCAGATTGACCTTAAAATCAAAATATGAAAGAAGTTTTATATAAAACTATTAGAAAAAAGAAATTAGTTATAAAGGTTGAAATACTGTTCATGATGTTACGATTATCGGCACCCCTGCATGTCTACCCCTTTACCCTGTACAGAATCTTTACTTTCAAAGGTAATGGGACTTAGTTCAGAGGACTGGGGTGGAAAAGCAGGTGCTTGATTGTGTTTAGTGTTACATTTTTGTGTGGATCTGGAAAAGAGCTTTTTTTAGCTTCTGCTAAAAAATTTTACAATGACAGAGTTTCAACTGGATTTTGCAAGAAAATATTCTGAACCAGATTTAATGATACCATGTATCCTAACAAGATTCCAAGGACCTTATGAATAAAGAAAACAACAAAGAAAAACACAACATTATATATAGATTTTTACCATTTGTTTTACACAACTACAGAACACATTTAAGGTGAAAAATATTTTTTTTTGTGACACAAAAGTTAGATAAAAACTGACATTTGTTGGTTACATTAGTATTGTCCCATATTGCTATGAAAACTATAAATAGCCTCTGTTGCGGCCAATTGCCCTCAGAACTCAAATAATAAGGTAAATGTAATCCACCAATGTGCATTTAGTGTCATGATCTCAAAATAAATACACCTGTTTCTGGAAGGCCCCAGAACATGTTAGAGAGCATATGTACACAAACAGCATCGTGAAGAACAAATAGCTATAAAACACTGAAGGTGCAAAATATTTTTATTGTGACACAAAGGTTAAATAATAATAAACAGTTGATAGTTGCATAAGTATTCATGAGTAAATACTTTGCCTGCAACAACAGCTTATTCTTTGAGGGTAAGTCCCTACCAGCTTTGCACATCTAGATCCTGCAATTTTAGACCACAACGTCCAGTGGCAAATGTTCCTGCCTGTGAGAACTGGCTGATGCTCTCTCATTCATGAGACACACAGGGTGAATCTACATATATATTTATAGCTTAAATGTTATTTCAACTTAGAGCAGCAGTTGCTTTCTTCCTCCCTTCACAGTTAACATGTCCTCAATTTATACCAACTGAATCACTGGAGGCCTATGGTCACAGGTGCAAACACTCAGTCACCAGCAGCTATTTCCAAATTACATCAGGGACATCACTCAAATGAAATAAAAATGCTTAACACTCTTAGTGAAAGTGACTACTTCACATTCCCACACAGACCTCTTCACCACATTCCTTAGACCCATTCTACTGCCCTTGCAGATGCCACTGGCAGTGCCCTACTTTCAGTCCATTCCGACCAGGGCAAATACCTGACTTCATGTGTCCAAATAGATCTGGACTCAAGGGAGTAGAGGCAGGGGGGACATGTGGTCCCCACAATAATAAGTATATTTAACAAAAAGTATATTATTTGTTCCCTCAATATCAAACTCACTCCTACACCCTTCTGCCAGGACTTGAGCCCTAATCTTTCAAATTCACCTACCACCATTCTCTCACAATTAGAAACTGATTTTACTTTAGAAATCACAATTAGAAACTGATTTCGCAAATTCCTCCTATCCTTACTTTCAAACCCAGTTTTACTATTAGGCCTTCACGATCAGGAAATTCAAAAACCAACACACCATACAGTACCTGCTATTTAACACACATTTGTACTTACATTGACTTTTGGTTGCCTCTGTTTGTTTAACACTAACCCACTTCTTGTAATTTGTGGCATCCAGTTTCTACAGTAATTGGCAGATCTAGGTGTCGTAACTAAGGAAAATATACTAGGCTTTTGGGGCACTCTGACTTCCCCACTCTCCCTCATTCCCTCACCGGGCAGATGCACATGGTCCTTTTCAAGAAACTAAGATGTTACACTCAGATATTATCACATTTGATGCATTATAATTTCAGTTATCAATATTGCTTTTGGGTGGGTAAAATTCCTTGACTGCAGGAATACGGGCCATTTCTCTACAGTAGGTTTGTCTGACAATATCAATTAATATTCTCTTGCCACAGTTTGAATAAACTCCCCACACCTCCTTCATTTATTGTAATGTTTGAGTAGGTACAGCACCACCCTCACACATCTTGAATGATATACTTTATAAGAGTATACTTTATAAAGGACTGCTCCCTTAGGTAACGTACAATACAGCACAAGGACCTTGTTTTAGAATGATGATTTATTTTTACAGACACATCATGGTTTTGGAGCTAATTTTATTACAAACATTAAGGCTGGTTATGTGAGAATTACCCAAACAAACACATGAAAAGTATGCTTTTTTATGTATTGGTGTGACATTTTTCTATCAAAAATCTATTGGTCTGATGTTATGGTGTAGTAGTATCAAGGCCATTTAGAGCACTTTACTTAGTGAATAGCTGATTAGCTAGCCCTGATTTTGCTTAGATGTAAATGCTACATTTTGCGTAAAGGCAGAACAGTATTGTAGTATTGTACTCTATGTACCTTAGACACAGACTAGATGTGACACGCAAATAAATCTCTCTGTACTGTGATACTGTATATTCTCTCCTGCTGCATTTACTGGTAGATGGTTTTTAAAAACTGATTTTCTCTGCTTGTTTCTGAGACTATATTGAATATCGTGCTACTGGTGATTTTTTACATATAGGCTTAGGGCCAAATCCTGAAAAGTACTTTGCGTCATTGTTTTTTATAAGCTGATCGACATTAACAATTATTATCTTACTGTTTTACTCATACAGTGGATCTGGAAAGTATTCAATGCGCTTCACTTTTTCCACATTTTGTTATGTTTCATCCTTATTCTTGAATGGATTTCACTCAAAATTCTACAAACAATACCCAATAATGACAATGTGAAAGAAGTGTTTTTGAAATCTTGAAAAAAAAAGCACATGTACAGATACGCAGTATTCACAGCCTCTGCTCAATACTTTGTTGAAGCACCTTTGGCAGAAATTACAGCCTCAGGTCTTTTTGAGTATGATGGTACAAGCTTGGCACACCTATTTTTGGGCAGTTTTTCCCATTCTTCTTTGCAGGACCTCTCAAGCTCTCAGGTTGGATGGGGAGCATTTTCAGATCTCTCCAGAGATG
Source organism: Umbra pygmaea (assembly GCA_016801145.1). NCBI lineage: Eukaryota > Metazoa > Chordata > Actinopteri > Esociformes > Umbridae > Umbra > Umbra pygmaea. The sequence continues at coordinate 20,287 of JACXGM010002903.1, read as the reverse complement.
TTCAATCGGGTTCAAGTCTGGGCTCTGGCTGGGCCACTCAAGGACATTCACAGAGTTGTATTGTAGCCACTCCTTTGTTATCTTGGCTGTGTGCTTAGGGTCGTTGTCCTGTTGGAAGATGAAACTTCACCCTAGTCTGAGGTCCAGAGCACTCTGAAGCAGGTTTATCAGCAAGGATGTATCTGTACTGCTGCATTTGTCTTTCCCTCGATCATGACAAGTCTCCCAGTTCCTGCCACTGAAAACATGCCCACAGCATAATGCTGCCACCAACATGCTTTGCTGTAGGGATGGTATTGGCCAGGTGAAGAGCGGTAGTTCTTTGGTAAGTTTCTCCTCTCCACAGAGAAATGCTGGAGCTCTGTCAGAGTGACCATCAGGTTCTTGGTCACCTACCTGACTAAGGCCCTTCTCCCCCGATCTCTCAGTTTGGCCGGGCGGCCAGCTCTAGGAAAGAGTCCTGGTGGTTCCAAGCTTCTTCCATCTACGTATGATGAAGGCTGCTGTGCTCATTTGGACCTTCAATGCTGCAGATATTTTTCTGTACCCTTCCCCGGATCTGTGCCTCGATACACTCATGTCTCGGAGGTCTACAAATAATTCCTTTGACTTCATGACTTGGTTTGTGCTCTGACATGCAAGGTTAACTGTGGGACTTTATATAGACAGGTGTGTGCCTTTCCAAATAATGTCCAATCTACTGAATTTACCACAGGTTGACTACCCTCAGGTTGGGGAAACATCACAAGGATGATCAGTGGAAACAGGATGCACCTGAGCTAAATTTTGAGTGTCATGGCAAATATTTATGGCTGTGAATACTTATGGCTTTTTTGTTTTTATTTTTAATAAATTTGCTAAGATTTCAAACACGCTTCTTTCACATTGTTGTTGGGTATTGTTTATAGAATTTTTGGGGAAAATATTAATTTAATCCATTACGGAATAGGGGGGTAACATGACAAACTGTGGAAAAAGGGTAGTGCTGTGACTACTTTCCGGATGCATTGTAACTCTTCATCTGTTGCTTTTATAGCTTTTCTATCTTCTAAAGCTATGCGTGTTTGTTCAAATTTAGTTTTATTGAAAACATTACATTATTGAATTGTTGTTGTATTTCATGTCACTATATTAAGTTTGTCTTGTTAATCAACATTTGTACTTGTATTTATGCTTTTGTAAATTTTGATTCATGCCATTCCATGATTTACCCGTTAAAAATAAACCAATATTTAATAATGTTATGTCATTTGATTGTGTTGTCTATGCTTTCATTATGTATTTTTAATATTCCCATTAGTTTTGCTCGTAAATGTTTTAACATATAACCTATTTAGGGTGCACTTATATCGCACAAACTTAGGATAGACCTACAACAAAGTGCAAGGTGAGTATCTAGACGTGAACCCGTGTCTGTGTGAGGTGGTTCTCCAGGGGTCTGGTGTAGGACTTTGGTGTCATTTTGGATTTGGTGCTTCCTGTGCCAACAAATGAGGTCTGACAGAGTTGATGTCTTTGACCATCATCTTTCCCTTATTCGACAGTATTGGCATGTCTCTAAACGTTGTTTTCAAAACTCATCTCATTCATGTTTGACCTGTATAAGCCTTTCTTTGACTGTTCTTTGGTATTGTATATTTCAGGCAATTCCTGTTCTAGACCAATAACATCCTCCTTACTAATTAACATCATCTTTGGGTTTACTGTTTTCTTCTTCCTTTCTTCAACTTTTGACTGTCATTTGTCTTCTGTCCTTCCAGAGCTTCATCATAGTCATCAACATCTATAATAATCTATAACTTCTTTACTGCTTCTCCTCTCGTTGGGTTATGGACAGGTGTTGGAGAACTATAACAAAGGGAAGACTGCCCTTCTGTCAGCTGCTAAAATCATGGTGAGCCCAACCGAGGTGGACCTAAACCCAGAGACCATCTTCATGGCAGCTGCTCCCCCTCCAGCCTCTCAGCAGCCCACTCCCGTCCCCCACCATCGCAGGAACAGCAGCATTCGGTCAGTCCTCTGGGAGAATTTGGGGTAAAGCTTTCGAGAAAATGACTGCCCAGTCCGTGTCAGTCGTGTCTGTTAGTCCGTGTCAGTCGTGTCTGTTAGTCCGTGTCAGT
>JACXGM010002903.1:0-11188 GCA_016801145.1 Umbra pygmaea | reverse complement strand
CACAGTTGATGTGCCCCAAACAGGATTTGAACTACTGGCCACAATGTATAAAACTTGTACTGCAGGAGGTTACTGCACAATTGTTGTGCTTTCAAATACATATTTTTGCTTTTTTTAATTTATAGATGCAGTCTGGGAGTTTTGCTATTAACAACAATGTTTTAAGCATTCCATTTTGTCCTCTTTGTATACGCTGTTGATATGTGCATAAACTCTATGTTTCTGTCATAACTCAGTTAGCCATAGTGCTCGTATACTTGAGAGTACATTTTTGGGGACCATTTTTTAGCTCGATAGCAAAACTTTTTCAACCAGTGTCCAAAACAGCAGACTGCATCTTTAACTGTTTTAAAGCTATATAGAAAGTAAATGTAGCAATTATATAAGACAAGGGAACAACATTTACAACGTTATTTTCTGTTATTTTATATTGCTCATATTGTCGAAGGCTGTTAGCCAAATTAATTGCTAAGGACTACAAAATTAGCTAAATACTGCATATAATACCTCTTTATTGAAAAGACTATAAAATTTTAGTGAAATAAATGGTAAAATTATAAATTACTTAAATGTGGCATTGATGTTTATATAATTTCTACACATCTACCAGGTATTTGTTGACAACCACTAAGATAGATCAGTGTTTCCCAACCAGGGGTTCTTAGGCTACCTACAAGGGGTAATTGAGAAGACTCGTGAAACAGTAGGCTTACTTAAGAGGCCCATGGTACTGCAGGGGTTACCTGGTCAGAACAAAATACTGTTGGTTGGTGCAGCACTTTTGGGAACCATTATGTGTAGATTATACAACACGTATGTGTCTTAGAACATTGATCAGATTTTTAAAGACTGGATGTGTATTTTTTCCTTTGGTTGACTTTACTAATGCATGAGCAAGGTACTGTAGTATCCATTTCTTTTGAGGAACAGTTAGACAGTGAGACACTTACTTACATGCAGACCATAGCGCATATCCAAATGCACAATTTGTCCCCTTTTTTACCAAAAAATGTATTGCCAAATGTATTTATAAGCTGTGATATTACTGTTTTACGAATAACTGCAAAATGTACACAAAAACAAAGATGCAGGTTTGAAGTTATACTCATAGACTTTAGATTTGGTTATTGCTCCTTTTTAACAGCCAAACAATTGATTCCTGTTTCATGGTAAGAAGGATGGCATCCCTACATTACAACATGTATCTCCTAAAACATGTCTCTCTACACATGTTTGTTCCAAGCCAATAATGTTCAAATGAACAATAGGTTGACTATAGGAAATGTTTTCTCTTTTTAATGCTCAGACACACAATTATTCCAATGACTTCGATGTCTTTGGTTATTTTTAGCTGGTTCCTTGTAAGAATATTGTAAAATAGGAATGACCATTTTTACTACATTTTTCAAAAATGTAGTAGACATATGCCATATCAGTTTGGTTTTAATTGGTTGGATCAAACCTATTACATTATTTGTTGTTTCTTACTATTATTCATATTGTTGATGGTATTTTTATCCTTATTATTCTTGTAACAGCTTGATTTGCTTATAAAAGGTTATTTTACTTGCTGGGAAAGTCTGCATTTCATCAATCACAGAATATGTGAACATATGGGAAAATGAAAGGGAAATATTACTGTCTCTCATCAAGGCCACAATTTGCCCTCTTCAGTAAGCTTCCATGGTGATGAGAGAGATACACTAGTATGAAGTTGTGACAGGTCACTACAGTGACCTCTGATACCATGAATCTGTCTACTTTGCACGACAGTGCTGAATAATCAATATGAAATAGCTTAGATTTTCTGTCTAAGGATCAAAGCCCAGTACTCTTTCACCATGAAATGTACAGCATTGTGTTTGTGTATTTATATTCAGACGTCCGCTTTCCAATCTATGTAAAGATGAAATTCCAATAGAATAATGTAGAAATGCACTATATTACAGTAAGAATTATATTACAAATCTATATCAATAAGGACCTATATAGAAAACCATGTATGAGAATAGGATTCCTTTTACAGTAGTGGGAATCATCTATTTGGCAGACTTTTACAGAATTGATGAACAGAAAATGGTCATTGTTGGAAGATGATATGTTTTGTCCATGTTTACCTGGTTTGCTGCCTTTCCCAGATTGAGAATGTATTTAACCCTCACTATCCCCCACTGCTCTGCCTGTATTAGAATAAAGCAAAACCAGTTTCAGAGAAAATGACTCAGAACTTTCTATTTGATAACTTCTCAAAATGCTGCATACTGTATTTTAAAGGTGCTATTTGTAGATTTACACACTGTCAGAACTGAAATACTTTCTCTAAGTGACAACTTATAAAAGCTATATAGTTTGTAATTTTCATATAAAAAATATATGAAAAAGCTATTTAGATTCCCTACACTATGTTTATCCAATCCATGCAGTGTGTCCATGCATGTAAATATTGAACTGAAGATTTTATTTTAACTTAAATAAAATTGTAGTTAATATGAGCAAAGTTATCAAATCGTTTTTATGTTCATATGTTAATTGGATAAAAGGTCAACATGATGCCAATGTCATAAAATCAAGTATATGTCTTTTGTTAGGAGGTATAATAGTATCTCCTTATAAATAGTGAATTTATTCATCAAACTCTTTATTGGCATTACTAATTAAAAACTTAAGAAACTCTTAGCCATTGCAGTCATGTCACATTGTAGGACTCAGGGAAACATTATTTAAAGGTGCTATATGTAAAACGGACAGCCAACGTTAAAAATGGGTACTACAGTTCAAATTCAAAATACCTGAGTTGTATCCCTCCGCCCCCTCCTCCCCAGAATCGAAACTAACGTGACGGAAAAGATCAGGGCAATCATGACAAGCGAACCGTGCTTTACTACGTCTATGGTCATGGAACCGTTTAGAAACATGCAGAGTTTTTTAGGTTGTGTAGAATCTCTATGATCTCGTTTGTTTGCTGCTTCCATGGCTGTAGCGCGCTGGGTTTGCGTTTTTACAGGTATGCCTGGCAATCCGTTCGTGCTGTCAAAATGGGCAGTTGATAACAACACACAGGCCAAAACATAAACATAAATTCCATCACGGAACATACTTTTCCAATAGAAAAAGTACTGACATAAGCATTTTTTTCAGAAACTATATAGTATTTCAGCTTAACATGTTTCCTTAATATCTGATGAGGCATTGGCATCAGTTTTGGATTTTTTACAGTACATGTATTACATATAGCACCTTTAAGTTTCTACATTTTGTGGAAAAAAAGAGAAATTAGATTATTTGGAACCAACATTTATTTTACAAATGGAAGACATTCCAGTTGGCCACCTTAAAGAATACCAAAATGGTCAGCACCAAGCAAACAATGCAGGTAATTTCAATAACACCAGATATCATAAGCCAAAGAGAAGATCGAAGATCATGGGTAATGAAAGTAGACATAGATACACAACGCAACTCGCCATGTGTGTCTATACCGCGTTCCAAATTATTATGCAAATTGGAATTAAGTGTCTTAAACATTAAATATTTTGTTTTTCAATCAAACTCATGGATGGTATTGTGTCTCTGGGCTCTTTGGGTCACTGAAATCAATCTCAGACACCTGTGATAATTAGTTTGCCAGGTGAGCCCAATTAAAGGAAAACTACTTAAGAAGGATGTTCCACATTATTAAGCAGGCCACAGGTTTCAAGCAATATGGGATAGAAAAAGGATCTCTCTGCTGCGGAAAAGTGGAAAATGGACAAGATATGAAAACATTAGACATTTCACGAAAACGTAAGCGTGATCATCGTACTGTGAAGAGATTTGTGGCTGATTTAAACCAGATGGGTTTGTGCAGATAAAAGCATAATGAGGAAAGTTACTGCCAGACATATTCATGAGATTAAGAGAGCAGCTGCTAAAATGCCATTACAAAGCAGCAAACAGGTATTTGAACCTGCTAGTTCCACTGGTGTCTCGTGAACCTCAAGGTGTAGGATCCTTGAGAGGCTTGCAGTTGTGCAAAAACCTACTATTCAGCCACCCCTAACCAATGCTCCCAAGCAGAAACGGTTGCAGTGGGCCCAGAAATACATGAAGACTAATCTTCAAAGTCTTGTTAACTGTTGAGTGCCATGCAACCCTGGATGGTTCAAATGGATGGAGTAGTGGATGGTTGGTGTATGGCCACCATGTCCCAATAAGGCTGTGACATCATCAAAGATGTGGCAGAGTCATGTTTTGGGCCAGAATCATGGGGAAAGAGCTGGTAGGCCACTTTAGGGTCTATGATGTTCTGAAAATGATCTTTGCAAAGTATATATAGGGTTTCTGACTGACCACTTTCTTCCACAAAAAGAAGAACCGTGCCTTCTGTAGAAAAATAATCTTCATGCATGACAATGCACCATTTCATGCTGCAAAGAATACCTCTGTGTCATTGACTGTGATGGGCATAAAAGGAGAGAACCTCATTGTGTGGCCCCCCTCCTCCCCTGATCTCAACCCTATTGAGAATATTTGGAGCATCCTCTAGAAAAAGATGTATGAGGGTGGGAGGCAGTTCACATCAAAACAGCAGCTCTGGGAGGCTTTTCTGACATCCTGCAAAGATATTCAAGCAGAAACTCCATAAACTCAAGTTCAATGGATGTAAGATTGGTGAAGGTGATATCAAAGAAGGGGTCCTGTTAACATGTAACTTGCCCTGTTAAGAAGTGTTTGATTGAAATAGCTTTAATTTCAGTAAATATGACTAATACAGCAGATTCAACAAATTACCATTTTCAGTTCTTTGCAACCTATACAATGTTTTGCAACTGTTGTGCATAATAATTTGTTTTTTATATTTTTTTATACCGTTTTCATTGGGTGGTTTTTTCAATGAAATTCGACTTATACCCTAATGGTTGGTGACTTGAAAATTATACTGACTGTCATTTGCATTGACTATTTCGGAAAATCAGTTTAAATTATCATTTGGAATGCGATGCATGTAATATGTCTCACCCGCAAGCAGAGAGTAAACCAAGCAGGAGGTCTAAAGATCTCATTGCGTTGGTCTAAAGATCAATCTTAATGCCCCAGGGCAGTGATGGGGACATCTGCTCTGTGTAGGGTGCAGTCTTTCAGATGGGATGTTAAACGGGTGTCCTGACTCTCTGTGGTCACTAAAGATCCCATTGCACAATTCGTAAGAGTAGGGGTGTTAACCCTGGTGTCCTGGACAAATTTCCACTCTGGCCCTCATACCATGATGGAAAACTTATCATCCCTATCTCTCAGTTGGCTAATTTATTCCCCTCTCCCCCCCCTTTTCCTCCGGCAGTTGCTGGAAATGAGAAAGTGTTCTCAGTCAACTTGTCTGGTAAAATAAAGGTAAAATTAAAAATAAATTGCGGCAGAGGAGCTGGCACCTGGAGCCTAGGGGTCAAGGGTTATGCACCATGCAGCAGAAGGTTAGTGGGGTTTGATTTAAAGGAAGAAATAATCACAAGAAGTGTGGTTTACACAGCTGCCCTTGGGACAATGTGTAAACAATATGGAAAAAAGGTTCTCTTGCCTGATGAGACCAAAATTGAATTTATAGGCCTTTAGCGCAAAATGCTGTGTGTGGCGTAAAAACTGCTCATCACCCTGAGAACCCCATCCCCACGGTGAAGCATGGTGGTGGCAACATGTTTGTGGGATGCTTTTCATCGGCATAGACTGGGAAACTAGCAAGATGTAAAATTCTAGACTCGTTTTAAAATTTCATCCAAAAGACTGCACCCAACACTGGGCAGATGTCCTCATCAGATGTCCTCATCACTGCCCAGTGACATTGGAAATGCTATTTAGACCAGAGGGGAAAATGCCCCCTACTGGCCCTCCACACCATTTCCAGCAGCATTGGTCTCTCATCCAGGGACTAAACATGCAAGACCCTGCTTAACTTTAGTAGCAAACCAACAGTGGAATAGAGTGCGTTATGCTGCTGGTAACTTATTGTGAAACCACCCCTCACATGACATCGCATGGGGATGGGCACACATGGCACTCAATATCCCCTTTTTCGAGAGAAGTATTCCTGCACAAACGGAGGCTGCAGTTTTAGGACCCCAGTTCTAGGACCGCAGTTTCAGGACCCTAGTTTTCTGTGTCTAGATTGCAGCCTGATACAGATAGGCGATTTTTACTTTATATTATTACATCCATAAACCTTACCCTAACCTTAACCACTCTAAAACATTGCTGTTAAGCCCATCTAAAATATATTTATGTGTCAGACTTTTGAATGCTCCACTGTAAAGTGTGGTTTGTCCACTGGGTGTTGCCGTAGGTGTGAGACTTACGTAAGGGTTATGTTGTGAACGGGGCTAGTTGAGTTCGGTGAAGTGAATACAAGTAGTGATTCCAGATTGTGTTCGTGTTTCATTTCCATATAATCATACTAACTACGAACCCAAAAATTACTCGGTTACATTTACATGCTACTGAGTGAAGAGTGAAGCCCAACTGAATATCTGGATATTTGAATCCGTAGTGGACATAATTTCACTGTCTAACGTTCCACTGTCTATAACATTTATTTAAATTAACAAAAACCTCTAAATTAGTAAGAGTCTATAAACGGGATGGTTATTAATGTGTACGTTTCAAGCGTCAACACAAAAAACTAGGGTCCTGAAACTGCGGTCCTAGAACTGAGGTCCTAATGCAGCCTCCGGTTGTGCAGAAAAATACTACTGCTTTTTTGGTTTTTGGGTTACCAGGGGCAAGAATTCCTCTAGGAAATGGCAGAGGACATAAGAGAGAAGGGTCCAAGCATGGGCTTGGATAGGGCTGAGTCCCCCCTGGAAACGTCCAGTAAGGTTTCCAGGGCACAAACTATCCAGGAACTGGCTGAGGGCATGAGAGAAAGGAGGCCCAGGGCCTGAGTCCAAGCATAGGCCGGACTGCTTGTAAGGGATGTAACCCGGAGAGCAAAGAAGTGTGTCCAAGTTGGAGTCCCATAAGGTCATACTGACTGTAAGGTATGTGCCCCGGTGTTACAGTGTTATGAGATCGAGTTGTAGTCCCATAAGGTCAGACACAATAGTGCATATGCAAAGGTTTAGGCATCCCTGACAATTTCCATGATTTTCATTTATAAATCATTGGGTGTTTGGATCAACAATTTCATTGTGATCTATCAAATAACTAAAGGACACAGTAGTAAGTCAGTAGTATAGTGTATAAATGTGGGCACCCCAACAGAAATATCACACCAGTATATAGTTGAGCCTACTTTAGCAGAGCCTCTAGATGCTTCCTACAGCCTGTAATGAGTGTCTGGATTCTGCATGAAGGTATTTTGGACCATTCCACTTTGCAAAACATCTCCAGTTCAGTTAGGTTTGATGGTTGCCGAGCATGGACAGCCTGCTTCAAATCACCCCACAGATTTTCAATGATATTCAGGTCTGGGGACTGGGATGGCCATTCCAGTACATTGTACTTGTTCCTCTGCATAAATGCCAGAGTAGATTTTGAGCAGTTTTTGGGTTGTTCTCTTGTTGAAATATCCAGCCCTGGCGTAACTTGAACTTTGTGACAGATTCCTCTATATTATTCTCAAGTATCTGCTGATATTGAGTGGAATCCACGTGACCCTCAACTTTAACAAGAGTCCCAGTACCGGTATTTGCCACACACCCTCACAGCATGATGGAACCTCCACCAGATTTTACTGTGGGTAGCAAGTGTTTGTCTTGGAACACTGTTCTTTTGCCGCCATGCATAATGCCCATTGTTCTGACCAAATAACTCCATCTTTGATTCATCAGTCCACAGCACCTTCTTCCAAAATGAAGCTGGCTTGTCCAAATGTACGTTGGCACACCTCAAAGTGTGCTGAATTGTTGGACGATGCACAGTGACACCATCTGCAGCAAGATGATGTTGTAGGTCTTTGGAGGTGGTCTGTGGGCTGTTTTTGACCATTCTCACCATCCTTCGCCTCTCCAATATTTTACTTGGCCTGCCACTTCTGGCTTTAACACAAACTGTGTCTTTGGTCTTCCATTTCCTCACTATGTTCCACACAGTGGACACTGACAGCTTAAATCTCTGTGATAGCTTTTTGTAGCCTTCCCCTAAACCATAATGTTGAACAATCTTTGTTTTCAGGTCATTTGAGAGTTGTTTTGAGGCCCATTTGTTGTCACTCTTCATAGGAGAGTCAAAGAGAACAACAACTTGCAATTGGCCACCTTAAATACCTTTTTGCATGATTGGATGCACCAGTCTATGAAATTCTAGGCTTAACCAATTGAGTGTTCCAATTAATCAGTGCTAGGTAGTTACAGGTATTCAAATCAACAAAATTACAAGGGTGTCCAAATGTATGCACCTGTTAATCCAATTAACCTAATTTCACTACTGAAATATTACTCTGTCCTTCATTTGATAGATCAAAATGAAATTGCTGATCCAAACACCCAATTATTTATGAATGGAAATCAGGGAAATTGTCAGGGTGCTTATGTTTAGGATATTGACGTTGTATACAGCATATACTGTATGAAGTAAGGGTATGAAATGTATGTTAATTAAATATCTGGTAATAATGTATGTCACATTTAAATATGTAATTAAAATACATTTTACAGTTTATCATATACACTCACCTAAAGGATTATTAGGAACACCATACTAATACTGTGTTTGACCCTCTTTTGCCTTCAGAACTGCCTTAATTCTACGTGGCATTGATTTAACAAGGTGCTGAAAGCATTCTTTAGAAATGTTGGCCCATGTTGATAGGATAGCATCTTGCAGTTGATGGAGATTTGTGGGATGCACATCCAGGGCACAAAGCTCCCGTTCCACCACATCCCAAAGATGCTCTATTGGGCTGGGATCTGGTGACTGTGGGGGCCATTTTAGTACAGTGAACTCATTGTCATGTCCAAGAAACCAATTTGAAATGATTCAAGCTTTGTGACATGGCGCATTATCCTGCTGGAAGTAGCCGTCAGAGGATGGGTACATGGTGGCCATAAAAAGATGGACATGGTCAGAAACAACGCTCAGGTAGGCCGTGGCATTTAAACAATGCTTAATTGGCACTAAGGGGCCTAAAGTGTGCCAAGAAAACATCCCCCAAACCATTACACCACCACCACCAGCCTGCACAGTGGTAACAAGACATGATGGATCCATGTTCTCATTCTGTTTAAGCCAAATTCTGACTCTACCATCTGAATGTCTCAACAGAAATCGAGACTCATCAGACCAGGCAACATTTTTCCAGTCTTCAACTGTCCAATTTTGGTGTGCTCTTGCAAATTGTTTTTCCTTTTTGTAGTGGAGATTAGTGGTACCCGGTGGGGTCTTCTGCTGTTGTAGCCCATCCGCCTCAAGGTTGTGCGTGTTTTTGCTTCACAAATGCTTTGCTGCATACCTCAGTTCTAACGAGTGGTTATTTCAGTCAAAGTTGCTCTTCTATCAGCTTGAAGCAGTTGGCCCATTCTCCTCTGACCTTTAGCATCAACAAGGCATTTTCGCCCCCAGGACTGCCGCATACTGGATGTTTTTCCCTTTTCACACCATTCTTTGTAAACCCTAGAAATGGTTGTGGACCACACCCCTAAATGCATTGAAGCAACTGCCATGTGACTGGTTGAGTAGATCATTGCCTTGAGTAGAAATTGAACGGGTGTTCCTAATAATCCTTTAGGTGAGTGTATATGGCCATATTAGATTTCTGTATGGGATGTTGCATATAAATATATATGGTCAAATTTTAAAATATTTATTTTTCAGACTCTAGATTGTTTCCATTTTTTAACAGTTCCCCTGTCAGTCTTTTCCACCTCACAGATGGATCAGCATGGAGCCATTCAGGACAAGAAGAGTTATGAATACCTCCTGCTCTTTATTGGTGGAACAACTAGGCCTCACCAGTTTTCATCAGCGTCTTCATCTGTTGGATTGATGTTTGTGACAGTGTCAGACTACCCTGAACAGGAAGCATCCATGTTGTGTTTTCCATCTACACTGCAGGTTGTAGATTAGCTCCTGTGATGATCACTGTTCCAACAGCTACATCTGCTTCACCTTTTTGTTTTGCTGAACAAATTTGCATGTTGCCTTCAATGAAGGAAAGTTGTCGATCAAAAAATAGATCCACCCGAATAGGTACGTTTTCTTGCTTTAAATTTTTATTTTTTACATCTCTGCTTGAACATTGGATGAAATTGCAGTGATGTTGGTGCTCATGACCCCTGTTCAGAGTGGTAGTGAGGGACCATGACCCCTGTCCAGAGGGGTAGTGAGGGATCATGACCCCTGTCCAGTGTGGTAGTGAGGGACCATGACCCCTGTCCAGTGTGGTAGTGAGGGACCATGACCCCTGTCCAGTGTGGTAGTGAGGGACCATGACCCCTGTCCAGAGTGGGAGTGAGGGACCATGACCCCTGTTCAGAGTGGTAGTGAGGGACCATGATCCCTGAGCTACAGTTCATTAAAAGAACCATGATTTCCAACATGTACTGTGACATACTGAAGCGGAGCATGTTCCCCTCCCTTCTGAGACTGGGCCGCAGGGAAGTATTCCAACATGATAACGACCCCAAACACACCTCAGAGACGACCGCTGCTTTACTAAAGAAGTTGAGGATAAAGGTGATGGACTGGCCAATCATGTCTCCAGACCTAAACCCTATTGAACATCTGTGGGACGGAAGGTGGAGAAGCGCAAGCATTCTAACATCCACCAGCTCTGCGATGTCTTCATGGAGGTGTGGAAGAGGACTGCAGTGGCAACCTGTGAAGCTCTGGTGAACCCAATTTGGACATTTTCAATTAGGGGTGTACTCACTTTTGTTGATAGCTGTTTAGACCTTAATGGCTGTGTGTTAAGTTATTTTAAGGGGACAGCAAATTTACACTTTTACAAGCTGTACATACTACTTTACATTGTAGCAACGTGTCATTTCTTTCTGTCGCATCTGAAAAGTTATAATTAAATATTTTAAAAAATATGAGGGGTGTACTAACGTTTGTGAGTTACTGTATGTTGGTCAGGGGTTTTGTAAATTTGTACAGCTGTACACTGATGGGTCAAAGGATCCGACCACTGGGCATGTTGGTGTGGGATTGTATGTGCCAGAATTTAATGAGGGTAGACCCAGACCATTTGGGTACCTCATCCAAAATGTTGTAGTATGCATCA
>JACXGM010002902.1:0-28191 GCA_016801145.1 Umbra pygmaea | reverse complement strand
GATTACAAGTCTGACAAAATGAATCCAAAGTTGCCATTATGGCTAGGACCGGCCCTGATCAGGTTACATTAGTGTGAAAGCCAGTGAATGATTTGGACTATATAAAAATCTATGTATTTAGCTTGCTAGCATGATTTCACTAAATTGAAGTCTTGGCATTTTTTGTTATCCTGGTGCTTTAGACTCTGTTTTTTAGAATACATATAGGCCGGTGGAAATTTAGCTGGTTTATGTTTACAGTATGTCATGGCTTTTATTCCTTCCTTGCATGTTGTAGCCTACTGCGCACATGAATGAATAATACACTGAATGCACCTGAAACTAGGACAAACACGAGTGTGTTAAATTAACATGTACAGGATCCGAACATGAATCAAGGCATTCCTTAAAGCTATAGAAATAAACTAAAGTTCCTTCTTTCCATCTAAATGTCCTTCAAGATCAGGATTGTTCTTCTGGAAAGAGAAGGAAACTAGGGAATGCTCAGGACACAGTAGTTTGACACCACAGACATTTTGACACAGTGCGTCAGCGTAACCCGACAAGACATCTTCATGTTTTATCCGAGCTTTCTGAAACGGGCCGTCGCTCTGCCTCTGCGTCTTCCGTATGTCAGTCTGTCTCCTCTGGACTGCATGGTGTCGTGTAGGTGGCATCGCAAACTCGTTGAGGAGACAAGAGCGTCCCAGAAAAAAAAAGCAGCAGGCCAGTGGAGCCTGCGCCTTGACCTCCTCGGCCATGCGACGTGTCTGGAGTTGGCAGGGGACGCAATTGAGAGTGACACTCCTGGTTGGAGCTGCCAAACTGCCACTTCCTGTCCTCTTTATTCACACGTAGCTGGAGTTTAGAGTGGACGTTTGAAGGGCCCAGAACAGACATGTGTCTCCGCGTCCAGCCATCCCTTCTGACTGTCATTATCGTGGTACAGAGACACTCAGTCAAGATCATGGCCAGCTAAGCCGTCTGGATGACAGAGATGGCTAGAAATATGTCCGAAAGGCCATGGTATTTACATTGATCCCATGCCTACTTATCAGAGTGGAAATAGGCTACTGTATGTATACTTGTTTATTTGTCATGTTAACTCAAGGTAATACATCACCATGTTATAGAGTATTATCTATTCGGCCTACTTTACCCATTTGTTCTACATTTGAGGATCTTTCAAATGAGGGCTTCTCAATGTTTCATAAAAAAATTATATGTATTTGTGTTTGGGCTGGGGCTGTCAAAATATATATATTTTAAATTCTATAGTTTATCTATACTTAACAATTATTTTACTATTTTGTTTAAATGGTTTTACAAAATGTTCCTTTGATCTGTGCTTTAAACTACATGCATAATGTACTCGGATTGCATGTCATGTAAACAAATAAATATTTTTTTATAGAATCTGTATTATTATAAAATATGTGACCACAGTCAAAATGACTGCCACTATTACTATTCCAAATAGCTGTTGAACCTGTCCAATTGTTTTTTGAAAACACTGTAAATTTCTTTATTGTAAAAAAGACACAATGAAACAGACCCTAACCATCTCTCAGAGTCGGCACAAGTGCACACACCTTATTGGATTACTTATTGAATTGTATTCCCTTATACTTATTGCTGTGCCATCCAAATGTGTGCATAATCTAGTTAATTCATGTTTTTAGCTAGCTGGCATGACTGGTTCATGATTGTGATAGTATACAAATGATCATTACATTTCGGTAATTATCAGGAGCCGTATTCACAAAATCTCATATCTTACCAATTAAAGGTCTCCCAAATAGCATTAAAAGATTCTAGCTAAGAGAGGACACTTTACACCTGTTCACAAAGCTGCTGAGACCAACTTTTAATAAGAAATGGGGGGAAAATCTTAAGCTAAGAGAAGAGAAAGGGCGGGGTTTGTTTTTACTATAGATCCACACAGTGGGTGGAGTTTAATCTTGACCATGCCCTCTAGTGTGGTACTGAATGTTGGGTACTTAAAGCATAACTCTCGCCAAAATGCAACCTAGGGTCTTTTTATTAATGGATCCGAGTCAAACTTTTGTTTAAAAGCATAATTAGGACGGATACGCCACTTTTATGATTTTTCCTATTTTTGGTTTTGGTCAAATCAATCAATCAATCAAATTTATTTATAAAGCCCTTTTTACAACAGCAGATGTCACAAAGTGCTTTGACAGACACCCGGCCCGAGACCCCCAAAAGCAAGCAAGACAAGTGATGCACAGTGGCTAGGAAAAACTCCCTAGTAGGAGGGACCTGGGGAAAAACCTAGAGAGAGGCCAGACTCAAGGGGGTGGCCAGTCCTCTTCTGGCTGTACCAAAAATCGCCTTTTGAATGGGAGTGATCATCATAGTAGTGCCCCTATCACTCCCATTGTTGAAACTTGAAGCAGATGGGCTACAACAGCACAAGACCACACAGAGTGCCACTCCTGTCAGCTAAGAACAGAAAACGGCCCAGCAAATTTGGACAATAAACAATTAAATATCCCATCCTGCCTATCAACTGTCCAGGCTGGTGGTGTAATGATAAAGGGGATATTTTCTTGACATACCGTACCAAGAGGCCTATTAGTACCAATTGCGCATAGTTTAAATGCCGAAGCCTACCTGAGTATTGTTGCAGAACATGTCCACCCCTTTATGACCACAGTGTACCCATCTTCTAATGGCTCATTCTAGAAAAATAACACGCCATGTCACAAAGCTCACATCATCTCAACATCAATACCATCACAGTATCTTCATTCAATCGAGCACCTTTGGGATGTGGTGAAAGCAGAGATTTGCATCATGGATGTGCAGCCAACAAATCTGCAGCAAATGTGCGATGCAAAATTATCATGGATCAATATCTCTGAGGAAGATATTTATGGATCAAAATTTCTGAGGAATGTTTCCAGAACCTTGATGAATCAATGCCACGAAGAACTAAGGCAGTTCTGAAGGCAAAACTGGGTCTAAACAGGTATTAGCAAGGTGTACCTAATGAAGTAGCTCGTGATTTTATATTGACAAACCATAAATACTACTACTGGATACAGGGGGGTCGGACTGGGGGTAAAACCAATACTGGGGGGTAAAACCAACACTAGGGACTTCTCCAGTAGAGTTGGAAATTGTGAGCTGTGGCTCTTAGCAAATTGGCGAGCCTGAACGTAATGAAATAAGTCAGTTTGTTGAAGGTCAATCTTGAAACGCAAGTCATTGAATCTAGAAAAATCCCATTCCTGTAAAGGTCACTCAGTCTTTGGATCCCTTTCCTATGCAATCTTACAAAGGCTTGGTCTAATTTGGCTGGTACAAAAATGTGATTGTTACACAGCAGGCTCGGAATCAAAGTGTTTCCCTCATGTTAGTATGCCCTCTAAACTGAGTCCACATTCTGAGAGTGGAGATGACCACTGGGTTAGATGTAAACTGCAAAATCTTGACAGGAAAGCTAGATGAGACCAGAGCATGTAGAGAGGTCAACAAGCAAGACCTGCCCTCCAACTCGCAGCAGTCTGTCTCTGGAGATTGCACCCAGTATGTTATTTTGTGGATGTTTGCTGCCCAGTATTAGCTCCTAAACTTAGGGAGTGCCAACCCAC
Source organism: Umbra pygmaea (assembly GCA_016801145.1). Classification (NCBI taxonomy): domain Eukaryota; kingdom Metazoa; phylum Chordata; class Actinopteri; order Esociformes; family Umbridae; genus Umbra; species Umbra pygmaea. Next base: position 24,592 of record JACXGM010002902.1, on the reverse strand, counting down.
CTACTGCTCTTGGTCACTTTCTCTACCTATCCTAGAAGTCTAACTGTTCCATATGAATCCTGAAATTAATTTATCTATCTGATGGAAAAAGGATTTTGATAAGAAAATAGGGAGACTTTGAAATAAAAATAGAAACCTTGGTAATATATTCATTTTGACACAGTTCACTCTGCCAGCTAAAGTCAAATGTATAATATCCCACCTTTTATAGGTCTGATTGCAGGAGTTACGTTAATGCCCAAATATTTAAATCCTGACCTCGATATATGAAATGGTAGAGCATGGTCTGGGAATTTTATTGCTGATTCATTTATAGGTAGGCATTCGCTTTTTGATAAATAAAGCTTGTAGCTAGAAATCTGTCCAAAAGTGTGTAGCAGTAAAAGTATTTCCTTGATACCTAACAATGGGTCTGATATGTAAAGCAACATGTCATCTGCATAAAGGGATAGTTTATTTTCCACTCCCCATCTGGGAATACCCTGTATTGAGGGTGTAGATTTTATGGCAAGGGATAATGGTTCGATTGCTATTTTTAATAAAAGTGGCGTAATTTGACAACCTTGTCTAGTACCTCTAGATAAGGAAAAACTTTGCGAGCGCAGCTGGTTTGTGAACACCGATGCTTGTGGGGAAAAATAAAGAAGTCAGACCTAATGGCTAAATGTTTTACCAAAACCAAATAATTTCAAAGCAAAGTAAATATAATCCCATTCTACATGGTTGAATGCTTTTTTTGCATCTAATGAAACCACAACTTCTGGTACGACATTAGATGATGGGCTATAAAGTACATTTAAAAACATTGCACACAAGTAAATTTGACCCTCTAATGAAGCCTGTCTTGTTGGTTGAAATCAGGCATGGCAAGGGTGCCTCCAATCGCATAGCTAACAGTTTAGAGTATTTTAACATCAGAATTTAACATTGACACAGGTTGATAAGAACCACATATAGACGCATCTCTACCAGGTTTTAGCAAAGGTGTAATGGATGCTTCAGTACGGGATCTGAAGCATCCAGATTTCTGGCTACAAGCTTAATTGATAAAAAGGTGAGTGTCTAAATGAATCAGCAATGAAAATCCCAGACCATGCTCTACCATTTCATATAGCGAGGTCAGGATTAAAAAATTTGGGCATTAACATAACTCCTGGCTTCAAATATCTTTTTGATTGGAACATTGCCCCGCTTATTGTCAAACTTAAATCAGACCTGCAAAGGTGGGATATCTTACATTTGACTTTAGCTGGCAGAGTGAACTATGTCAAAATGAATATATTACCAAGGTTTCTATTTTTATTTCAATGTCTCCCTATTTTCTTATCAAATCTTTTTTTTTACCTTGGGACATGGAGTGGTTAAACATATCTAAGAACAGGAGGGCTAGCTGACCAGAAGCCATCAGGCCCTGGTGTCTTCCTGGTTTGCATGGCAGAGATGGAAAAGGTAACCTCTTCAAGGCCCAGTGATTGATCTAATTGCTCTTTTTGGACCTCAGAGAGGATAGGAATGACAAGTGATGTGACAAGTGATGTGTCTTTAAATTATTTTCAAATTATACAAATCAAAATAGTAATTTTTAAAGATATAATTTATTTTTAAAGGATCTGTGGTCAGCTTTCCTATTGTTTCTTCGATTTGGGAAAAATTTTGTGATGCCGATTTAGTTTTTAGTTGATGCGCTAGCAGCAACAGTATTACAATTCAGTGATGTAAGATAGGACTCCACTGGCCAGCGGTAGCTGTTGAAATGAATGAAAAGTTCAATTGAACGACAAAACTGAATGAGTCAGTTGGTCACAAGTCTTTTTTTACTTAAGCAAAATAGTGGTACATGTTTTCAAATGTCTAACATCACTGAATTGTAATACTGTTCAGTATAGGCAAACGTTTTTTCAGACCACCTCATTTTTTCATTGCATCCCCTCATATCCAAAATATTTGGACACTGACACAATTTTATAATTTTGGCTCTGTACACCACCACAGTGGAATTGAAATAAAACAACCAAGATGCAATTGAAGTGCCAACGTTCAGCTTTAATTCAAGGGGCTGAACAAAAATATTTTATGAAAGGCTTAGGAATTGCAACCATTTTTCTTACACAGTTCCCTTCCTTTAGCAGCTCAAATGTAATTGGACTAATTAACACAATCATAAATAAAATGTTAAATTGTAAAGAATCCTTTGCAGGCAATGACTGCTTGAAGTCTGGAACACATGGATATCACCAAACCTTGGGTTTCCTCCTTTGTGATGCTTTGCCAGGCCTTTACTGCAACTTTCTTCAGTTGTTGTTTGATCGTGGGTCATTCTGCCTTAAGTTTTGTCTTCAGTAAGTGAAATGCATGCTCGATCAGGTTGAGATCAGGTGATTGACTCTGCCAATGCAGAAAATTCCACCATTAAAAACTCCTGGGTTGCTTTTGCAGTATGTTTTGGGTTATTGTCCATCTGTAAAGTACCGTCCAATCAACGTCACTGAATTAGGCTGAATCTGAGCAGACAATTTATCCCTATACACTTCAGAATTCATCCGGCTGCTTCTGTCTTCTGACACATCATCAGTAAACATAGACCGCCATTTTAAGCCTTTTCCGTAATTTTTCTTCCCATCAATCTGGTACAGGTTGATCTTCATTTCATCTGTCCAAAGAATGCTGTTCCAGAACTGGGCTGACTTTTGTAGATTTTGTACATCCACCTAGAATGTACCAAACTGTTTATTTGTCCACTCCACATGTTTTTGCTATCTCTGATGGATTTCCACCTAAGGATGGCTTGTTTCACTTGCATTGAGGTCTCCTTCAACCACACTTTGTGGGTTCACAGCAACAGCTTCCAAATGCGAATGCCACACCTGGAATCAACTCCAGACCTTTTTACAGGCTTAAAGTATGAGGAAATATCAAAGGAATAGCCCACACCTGTCCAGGGAAAATGTCCAAATACTTTTGGTCCCTTGAAAAAGAGGGGGATACATATTAAAGAGCTGTAATTCCTAAATACTTCCTCCAATTTGGAATACACCATCCCAAAATGGCATGAATTACGTTTGGAGGAGACTATTTTGTAACACAGAATTATGTGGAATGTGAAGGGCAATTATGTTTGGAAGGAACTGAATTTAAAAACTGAATTACGTGAAATATGAATATATAAAGTACAGTGTAAATAGCGTAAATGTGTGCTAGGGCAGGGTTCGGAGATAGTGAACGGGCGTATAAATTGCAGGCTCTCATCCCTGTGTTCGCGAGTTCAAATCCAGAAGGACACAGTGTGTTTTGTTCACCAGCACGATGCAGACGTGTTGCACATATGTTTCTAGTAAACAAGTAGAAAGTTAAGGGAACAGTGGTTATGTCACAGGGTGGACAGGCAGTGGCTAAGGATGTATTATATCACAGGTCTGTTTTATTAATATGACAAACTTTTTACTGTTTTAGAATTGCATGGTGTAGTGTTTATTTTTATCTATGTTTATTCCTATTCCTACAGTTTAGAAGTGCCGTGTGTATTTTATGAAACTATGATTTGTGTGTATTGTGATTTAAAATTGTGCCACTTCCTCACCCTGTTGAACTCTTAAACATTTGTTATTGGTCTGACAGTGAGGAAATAGTTGAGAGGGACAGAACTCTGGGCCAATCCAAACTGAAGGTGTGGAATTGGGACCCAATGGGATTGGGTAGCTGGTTGTCCCGCCCGGTTGTTTTTTTATATTAATACAAGAAGCGAAAATTACCGGTAGACAGGCGAGACATGCAGAGGGAGCAGAGGGTGGCAGGGCACAGCAGAGAAAGACAGCATGAAGAGTGATGGAGAGGACAAATAGGAAAAAAGAGAGGAGAGCATGAACGGCAAAAAGACAAACCAGACGAATGGGAGCACAGCAAGACACAGGACAGCAGGCAGAGGAAATGGAAAACAAGTAAGGCTGACTGACGACACCCCTGTACGAATGCCATGGGACTTGGAAGTAGGACTACTGGGCCAGAGACGACCTGCAGCATAACAACACAAGGAGCATGAAAGCTATTCCTCCATGCCTGGGTTAGAGGTTGGCGCTGCCGACTGCCCAGGAAAATCATGAGCATACCTCTGAGACAGTTAAGAGTGGGGTCTTGATCGTGCCCTAGGGAAGTGTTGGTCATGGGTCCGGGGTGGCGTACTGTCCGGTAGCTGAGTACAGTGGTATGTCACTTCCTAACATGGCCTGCCTGCTGTCACTGCGGTTTAACTGTGTTAGTTTAGTCATTTTTAGCCTTATTTTAAACAGTTGTTTTTAGCCTTTTAAACATCTGTTTTTAGTTAAGTTTTAGTCTCCTTTTATTAAGCTCCCTACTGGCCAGCTTTCCCCTGCCCTCAGGTTACAGAGGAGGCCGAAGACGTGATCTGACAAGATGGACATCAAGGGTCTGGAGGAGCGTACACGCCATTCTACCTAAGCTGGGCAGGAGACTAGACAAGGTTTGGCATGGTGTCACTGTATCATTTTAAGAGACAATTTATTGTATTTAAATAAATCTATTTTAGTTTATTGCAGTCCAGCCTCTGCCTCTTGTTGATACTGCTCTGCTTCCAATAAAATTATCTGGTTTTATTAGTTTTAGTTATATCTTTAATCTGGAGTTCCTGGATTCCTTTTGAAAATCTAGGTGGCGTTCTCAGAGAGCTTATGGTAATGTAACCAACCCTCCCCGGTTATCGGTGACCTGTCCCCGGCTGCAGCTGCCCCCGGAAATGTCCCCGGTTTTCAATGTGTGTACAAGGCCATATATCATCAGTGATTATGAGTGCATGTCGGAGAATAGCGCGGACACGTGCGCCCCCCAGCGGAAAAAGGACTGTCGCTATCCGGCGTCCTTGAAAACTGTAAGTTGTATAACTTATGTTGTCAGTTCATTTAAGCCTGTTATTGTATTAGTCTATAGTTCTTGCAAAATTTTATTAAGTTAACTGATCATTTTCATAGTTTGTATTCTTCACTTGCTAGCTAAATTGCATGTGGCTGTTGATTCGATATACAGTAGGCTAATGGCGATTTTTGAACGCCCTTGCTCATGTTTGCCGGATTTCTGCGGCTCCTTAAAAAGTCTTAAAAAGGTCTTAAAATAAAACTAGGGAAATTAAGGCCATAAATTGTTTTAATTTTACTGTAAATTTTCTGTAGGTATTAAATTTGGTAAGCAGTCTATGTCTATGCGAGTAGGCAACAGAATTGTGAATCTACTTCACCCTGTGTAGATATTTTTTCCCTGTTGGGCCACCGTGTGTCAGACCTGATGCACAAGCCTGAACTTCTTCCTGTCTGCTCACTCATGCTCTGTCAGATAAACTGCGCTGCTACTGGATAGACCGTATCTTGTCACAAACTCTAAATTACTTTTATCTGCTTCAGGCAGCTACTGTAGCTACATAAACAACAATAAACACACAGGGTACACAGTCAACTTAGCTATGTAGGTTTCTATTAGCTTGCTAAGGTAACTCGCTAAGTTAAACGTACAACATGTAGTTTTTGGCCGCCAGGGGGCTCTCAATCAAAACAATAGCAAAAGATGTACTTGGATGACATCGGGAAGTAGCGTGGGATCATGGGTTTTGTTGTCGTCGTCAATGACAACCTTCCAAACTAGCGTCTCCAGGCAGAAAAAATGTTCACTGACAAAGTTATGCATTGTTAAAAATATTATAACTTTATTCACGTTATGTTTGGCGGTTCCCTGGAACTTAAAGCAACTAGTGCAGTCAAAGGTTGTATGATGCCATTGACGGAAGACAAAATGAAATGTCCTGTGTCTTCGAATTATATTACAAATTTCTCTGGTTTTGAAAGTTGGTAAAAACATTTAGGATAATGTAAGTACACAACTAAGAAATATATATAATATAGATATAGTGATGTTTGCTTTTTTAATGCAAAGTAAATCTTTCGTTATTGTTTTGGAAAACTACATTTGTATCTTTAATGTTGCACCCTTGAAATAATTCAGTCAACATCAGAGTATCTTCATTGTTGTGCAAACTTTATAAAAGCCCTGGTTCAAATAACAAATCACTGACAAATGTTCTAGCACTTTCGAGCAAAATTACATTCTCCGTCTCAACCCAACAACACTGATCTCTCTGCGTTCTCTTCTAAAATTACATTATATTTAAAGAATTTAACAATTTTTCCCTATATATATATATATAGGGAATATATATTCCCTATATAATATAGATATAATATATATATAATATATATATATTTCCCTATATATATATCTCAATACCATAAAACACAATTTTCTTTACAATTAGTAAGAATTCAATAACATCACTTAATATAATTTATTCGTCATAGATGTGTTCATTGTTAGTGTTGCTTCATATTTAATGTCAAATTACATTATATTTGTACCAATAAGATTATCCATTATTTCAAGAGTGAGGTTTTCCACTATAACTGCATGTTAAAATTGACTATAAATCCAAATTTTAATGCTGATATAAAAAATAATAATGCTGAATTTATGCAGAAAAATAATCAGGTTAGGGACCATGCAGACACAGATGGAATAGTTTTTTCTTCATATTTTTGCATTAATGTAACTAGGAAGCATACCAGTAAAAATATATATTCATATTTGTAAGTGGGATAGTCTGGAATCTGGCAATAACCATTATGGTGGGATACTCTGTCTAAGCAATTTACAAAAGAATACATTATAATTTTGGCCCGAAATTGGAGACCATGTAGAAATTTGTTGCAATTTTAAAAACAGATTAATCGAGAACCGATGCATGTGTTGAGTGAAGAGTTTGTGAAATATTTTACAGAGAGTAATGGGTGTGCATAGATTTATGCAGAATGCAAATTTGATAACATTTCATTCATGTAAGTTCAATGTTAATTTACTCACAAAACATATGTCACAGTAACTGGCGCTAATATCATTTGAAAGCTTAGATTCTGGTCGTTCACATTATATATGTGCATGATATGTATGCTATCTGTGGGACGAGTATGCCGCGACTTTATTTGAACCTGGACTTGAGATTTAATTATTGGTATTGGTCATCTCAAAAACAAAATAGCCTTTCTGATTTGTAGGTTCTTAGGCCTACTATAGAATCCAAGAATGTACAATAAAAACACACTACACAATTTTAGTAATCAATTTATTTAAATCCAATCAAGGTCATAGAAAAAACAATCAAGACTCAAGTCAATAAAATGCACATTGAATATATTCTGACAGATGTAACATCTGTGTATTTTTCAGAGGAGTGTATCTTTCTAAGTATTTGTTTCTTTTTGGCCAGCTTCTCCATAAAGTCCTGGCATGGAAGGTTGAAATTTGTCTTCACTGTGAGCAGGGCCTTCATGGTACATCTGTGAAGCGATTTCTCTCTGCATCAGAGAGAAAACCCTCTCAACGGGAGCATTGCTCCCTGGTAAACAGATTACCACAGATGCCAATTTAGCTTGGTTGGTGTGTGGAATTTCAGTGAGTTCGAAATGGCTAAGAGTGAGAGGTGTCTCATCTCTCTTCAATTCCTCCAGTATCACCCCCGAAGGAAGTCCTGGAGACCAGAAACTTCATCAAAAAGATCTCCATCAATTGCCACATTGGGGCATTTCCTTTGGATCGTGCCTACTAGAAACTGAAGTGGACAGTTCAGGTCTTGTAGGTCGCCCACATGCTTTCACCATGCATCCAAATACTTCACCGCAGTGTCAAAGAAACACTTTTTTGCCAATCAACTCTCACTGAAGGGAATCTTTGACCTTGGTGTGGACATTCACCCTTCCTGCCCTGTTAATTCATCCAAGGTTTGTGTTATCAGCAGAGAAGGCCACAACTTTGTCCTCTAGACCAGGATTGTCCAATTACAGTCCTGGGGGGCCAAGGCAGTTCTGTTGTTTGTTTGTTCTTTGTAATAATGGATTCATTCAGACCAGGGTCACCAGGTGGACGCAGTTAACTGCCACGTAATGTCAAACATCTTAAATGACTTGGCCCTGCAGGACCAGAATTGGACACCCCTGCTCTAGACCATGTCTCTGGACGGCCACAAGAATCTACTCTGCAATCTCTGCTGCAGTTTCTCCTTTGATTTCTACGAAATCCAAAAGCTTTGTTTCAACTCAAGCACTGCCATTATATAACTTCCAGTACCTGACAAGTATAAGCAGCAGCTTTACATGGCCATGGTTTGAGGGATCAACGGACACAGACACAAAGTTTGCCTGGTCAAGATCATGGGTTAGCAGTGTCATGGCCCAGGGTTGCAAATGTGCTTTTTTATCCTTTTTTTACTCACTGCCACCATGTTTTCAAACAATACATTACAACATAATACATGTTACATGGAGTTAACAGCAATGTTTCTGAGTGGTTAAGGTTAGGTTAGGGGTTTGGGTAAGGCATAGATCGAATTTACAGCAAGGTCTTTTCCTTGAAACTGCCACGAATTTGGGTCTGTGTTCATTTCACAGAATTTTCCATTTCGTGAAACTGCCACAGATTTTGAAGTTAGGAGTCTGTGGTCATTTCAATGATTTCTGAGAGATCAGGCTGTGTGCACGATGTGCAACATTATTTTAATGTAACCACCTTAGTTTGTGGTTTATTAAAGTCAATATTTTTTTAAACTAAGTAATGTTAATCACACGTTATTGTTGTAGCGTTACTGAGTTGTTTGCTGTATTTGAAGTTCATACAAATGACTACAATTGCATGTGCTGTATTTTCACCCACAGGTTACAAGTGACGATATTAACGTGAACCACACAGCGTGAACCCAGCAAGCCACTATTCGATGACCAAGAGGTGGTTGACAACATCCCACAGATGCAACCTGATTTTGAGGCACTTTGGAAGGGTATGTATGTGTCTGTAGAGCTTGTACTTGCATAATTTAGAATTCAGGTTCCAATTATTACTTAGGCTAGTTCTTATGTTTTTCTAGGCTTGTTCAAATTTGTATTTTCCTTCTGTGCTGGGATTATCCAACGATGAGCTAAAATGGCATATGTTATGCCAAACATTACATGTCGCTCATGTAGTATTGTCACCCTTGCCCAGTAGATGGCAGGGGTGAACATGAACTGAGATATGGACTCCTTTATTATTAGTATCGGCAATATGTTTAACTGTGTGCTATTTGTGTTTAGTCCTCATCATCAATGTATTATTCATTCAGTAATTCTCATTTAGTTTGTGTGTGGTATATATCTTTAGTTCAGTGCTATAGCATGGTGTTTTTGTTCTTCTGTCATTAATGTATATATTTCCCTTGAAGGGTTAGCCACGCCTCTCCCTAGCTGGGGTTGCTGGGAAATGGAGTTCAGGTCAAGTAATGCTGTATTGAATAGATTGGTTTGATTGCATATTGGGAACAGCCATGTCTTGTTAGTTCAGTTAAGCTCTAGTATATATGCAACCCCAACTAGGGAAGCGGCGTGGATTATTGACTACTGTCTGTATGTGGCTGCTCATCATTCTAAGATGGGTCAGGAACATTTAAGAGGTTTGGTTGTGAAAAGTGAGTCGCCTGGTGCGTATGTGATGCCATCCATCCATCCATTTTCGTCCGCTTTTCCAGTATCGGGTCGCGGGGGCAGCAGCTCCAGCAGGGGACCCCAAACGTCCTTTTCCCGAGCCACATTAACCAGCTCCGACTGGGGGATCCCGAGGCGTTCCCATGCCAGGTTGGAGATATAATCCCGCCACCTAGTCCTGGGTCTTCCCCGAGGCCTCCTCCCAGCTGGACGTGCCTGGAACACCTCCCTAGGGAGGCGCCCAGGGGGCATCCTTACCAGATGCCCAAACCACCTCAACAGGCTCCTTTCGACGCAAAGGAGCAGCGGCTCTACTCACGGATGACTGAGCTTCTCACCCTATCTCTAAGGGAGACGCCCGCCACCCTCCTGAGGAAACCCATTTCGGCCGCTTGTACCCTGGATCTCGTTCTTTCGGTCATGACCCAGCCTTCATGACCATAGGTGAGGGTAGGAACAAAGACTGCCCGGTAGATTGAGAGCTTTGCCTTCTGGCTCAGCTCTTTTTTCGTCACAACGGTGCGATATAATTAGTGTAATACCGCCCCCGCTGCGCCGATTCTCCGACCAATCTCTCGCTCCATTGTTCCCTCACTCGCGAACAAGACCCCAAGGTATTTGAACTCCTTCACTTGGGGTAAGGACTCATTCCCTACCTGGAGTAGGCACTCCATCGGTTTCCTGCTGAGAACCATGGCCTCAGATTTAGAGGTGCTGATCCTCATCCCAGCCGCTTCACACTCGGCTGCGAACCGAACCAGTGAGTGATGCGTATTGTCTATTTGATATATATACATATTACTTCTTCCTGACGTTGTGCCAGTCACTCTTGTACTACTGTGCAGAGTGTGTGTATTTCCAGAAGGAGAAGCTTTGAGATTAGCTATTCCTCTATATATATATGTATGTATCAGCATTGCGTGTTCGACCAGGCTGTACCCTGCAGCTGCTCACATATCCTCTGGATCTACCTGAATAAACAAAGCAACTCCAAACTGCCTATCTGCGTCCTCCTCTCTCCTTGCACCACCATAACCTTGACAAGTAATTCCCTAAAAAGTATCAAAAGCTTTGTTGATCTCCAGATTCTGCATAGACATGAGGCTAATGGTCATTATCCAGTTAAAATTCTGAAGTGCAAAATAGTTCAGGCTACAGCACAAATATTTCAATCCATAGTTAAGAATAATTATGTCTAACCTCTGAATTTATTTTTAAAGTGAACCAGATTGATGCATTTAAATGTTAAAATAGACAAAATTGTTTTACAGGGGAGCATGCCCATGGACCCCACTTTTAGGGGCTGGTGCCCCAGTGCAGCTCTAAGTTTTGTGACACTCCTGGGGCAGTGTCCCCGTTTTAAGTTTACAAAGATAAAAACGTTACCTGTTTTGGAAGTATTTACGCTTCTGTTAGAATGAGTTGAAAATGTCCCTGGATTTTGTCAGAAATCTGGTCACCTTAGCTTATGGTATCTTGATTAACTAAGCCTTTAGTTAGTACCACCTGATCACAGTTACACTACCTGGACGTGGCAGAAGAAGAAAGCTAGCTGTGGCAACCAGATTCCTGAAAAAGATGTACACCACTACTGACCCTAAAGCACAAGAAAAGTCAGCTCCAATATGCTCAAAATCATATAAAGAAGCCACAAAGGTTTTGGGATTCTGTTCTGTTGAGCGATGAAACAAAACTGAAACTTTTCAGCACGATGGATCAGGAGTATTGTTGGAGGAAGAAGAATGATGCATACACTGGAAAAAACACTCTGTAATTGCTTCCAACACGAACCAGAGAAACGCATGTAATTCACTCACCTGAGATCTTTCGCAAAGTTGTCTCAAACCAATGCTAGGTACATTTTCCCTCATCCTGCATTGTTGGTTTTTGTATCAGTCTTGTATCCCAACAACTGAACAGGCATCTTGAGTTGTAATCACAAATGCACTATGTTGTATTCTCGCTGTGGACAGTTATGGATGTACATACTGTCATCTTCGAGGAGGATTATTCATGTTTATTTCACTATCCATCAAGCCCTCTACCTTTTTTCGACTAGTCTATCCCTAAAATGCTTTCTTCTTATTTTTAAAATATCAAGAAATACAGTTTTGACAGTTTTATGAGCAGGTCTCTGAAAGGGGAAGTACAGTAGCCTACCATACTCAAAAGTTATATTTTACTTAGTGCCCAGGTTAAGCTGAAATACTTCTCTATGCAAAACAGATTTTTTTTAACCCACGATCTGTTCACTACTTTTCCTTCCTTGGACCACTTTTGTTAGGTACTGCAGACCGGGAACACCCCACAAGTGCTTCAGTTTTGGAGATTCTCTGACCCAATCATCTAGTATCACAATTTGGCCAAATCTTTATGCTTGCCCATTTTTCCTGCTTCTAACATATCAACAAAATTACTTGGAGCAATAGCTAACATTTAAAAAAAGCTATGCATATGGGAAGGAAATACATAAGTGGTGATTAACACAGACCAGGAAACATTTCCTGAACAGAAATGTACCTTAATTTAACAAAGACAGGAATAGTCATGACACTTTGTGTATCCAGGGGCATTTCCCTGGAGCAATGGAGGGTAAAGTGCCTTGCCCTAGTTGGTAATCGAACCAGCAACCTGCCGACTACAAGTCTGACTCCATAACCACTGAGCCATCTGCGCCCCCATTCGTGTTTTGTTTTCCTTGTGGAAATTCCAATCCCTCCCTCTGCCTAAATATGAAACACATGACTGTCCTTGAAATATCTGAGACATGCTATAGACCACCTAAATAAACCTCTAGTGTGTAAAGGGTAAAAAATGAAAACAACACTTGTTTACTTCCAAAAGGAAATGCATAACTCAAGAAAATCGAAATGCATAAGGGCTATAATATAAAATTACGCTATACTATAGGCTATACTCTCTGTAATGTTGCCTACTCATTGAAAACAACAGTGTAGTTTACTTACGTATACACAACTCTGTATAACACAAGATCGAAATGCATTTCCCAATGAACAGGAAAAGTGGGGGACAACTGATGCCTTGTATTCTTATATTCTTAAATAATGTATTTTCACAGAAATATATTTGGTCACTGTAATCCTTTTTAATCCTTCCACGCATGAGCTTCCTTGTTGGACAACAATTGTGGTCAGAATCAGATGGCTCTGCAGCGTGTTTGGAGGAAACAAGTGAGCGCCCTTCACCTCTCAGCACTTGTCCAAGGAGTTGTGTAGCTGCCGACAAGGCAGGGTCAGGGGGAATTAGACATGAAAGGTGTGGTAAAACAAAAGTGTATTTTTCACATTTTAATGCTTTCGTAAATATATTTATGTGCTGCTTCTAATAAAAATATTTGAAACAAATAAGCTTTTAATTTTATTAGGACCAGGATATGTCACGTTCTCCTTCCCCCCTTCTCCTTTTAATGTCTTTGTTTTTCTCTGTCTGAGTATCCCTAATAACAATTTCAGCGCGCCATGAGTCACTTTCACCAATACAAATTAGATTCAATGTCATATGTGTCCAGGCTCTGGATTCTATTGAACTCCCCTCAGGTCAAGCTTGCTTTATGTCTGTGATAGTCCTCTCTCTTTATATATATATATTATTAATCTCTCTTTCTCAGTCTTTTTCTCTCTCTGCCTCATGCACACACATGTACACAGCCACACACACAAATGCAAGTACACTATCCTCAAGCTATTTCCAGGATAGGCCAATATGATTTACCAAGTGCAGTGATCATGAAACGTAATATATTCTGAAGTGACCACAAGGAGATAGAAAGGCATCAAGATTCTTTCTTGGGTCATTGCATCCAGTCATTCTGAATTCACAAATCAATGCAACAGTATATTTATATAGATCTGTTGTTTGAAATGTCATTCTAAAGAACAGCTTTATCCACGTTTGGGCTCAGTACACTGTCTTCAATTCATCTGTGAGTCACAGACAGAGAACTGCCGTGACTAAGGGCAGCATGGAGGGAAAAAGTGAGATGTTTAGTGACTGAAAGGAGGAACGCACAAAGAACAGAGTTGCTGAAAGAGTTGGAGTTCAGAGAAAAATGTATTCATGCCAACTGGTGTCCTGACACGGACAACCCCTGCATTCTGTCAGAGGAATGACAACAACTGAAGAAAGAGGCCGGACACTGTGAGAACATCATCTAGTTGTTTATAAATTTCAATCCCAATCCATGAACGGTTTGGGTGTCGAGAAAATAAGATTCTGTCACTTTAAAGGTGAAACATTGAGGTGCCAAATAGTGTGCTTTGCTATTTCCACAAGAGAGAAAGGAAGGTCAATCAGAGTTCAGCGGTGAGCGATGATGAGTGATGGCTGTAGCGAGGAGCTCTGGTGTCTTCTCATTCTGCTCCACCTCTCCCAGGCTGTTAACAGCACACACACGCACGCTAGCATGGACACACGCGCACACACTCACACAGAGTGAGTTTGCTACTTCTGATGGATTGACAGCCAGTTAAAGGAAACAGTCCTTGTGCCCTTGGGGCCCCAGCTGTGCCTGTAGCCCCCCCTGGCAATGTGACAGAAGCACGTAGGTAGACAGGCAGCATCACAAGGCTAGAACATTCTGAGGTAAACTGACGTGTTGCTGTTTAGTGCTTAAGAATACCAGGTTGTATCTTAGGCCGAAGTAGGATTACGCAAAAAAAATAAGAAGATGGAGAGAACAGAGAGAAAGGACAGCTGTATGACTGACAGGTTTGGAATCAGGACCCCCCGTTCTCGGCGCGGTCCTCCTGTATGGTTTTCAGCAACTCTCAGTATCCTCAGTGGCCCTGTTGTCAGCCTTCTGCTCTGTGAAGTGGTCCTCGCCATAAAACAACAGTGACGTGACGGATTGATCCGGCAATGAGCATGGCAATAGTGCTCTGCATCAATATGAGAGCTATGAGCTGCCGCCTGGGGGACTGGAGGCCTTTCAGACAGCTCTCTGCCTCTGCTCCTCAGAGGGAAAATCCATACACAATTGATGGCAGTTCAAAGGGAGGCTTTATTGTGAGATATCAAATAAAACATCAGAGAGGGATAGCGGGATGGGGGAGAGAGAATGCGTGTGTGGGAGATAGATATGGGAAATGTGCTCTGCCGTTCGTGCTATCGTTTCCAGCTGGTAATGAACTGGACTGTCTGAAATTAGAGGAGGCTTTCATTAAGCATTTCCATTTTTCATGGATGCGCTTCTTTATTCGCTTTACCTCTTCCCGTACACAGTAGGTAGGTACAAACCGCACATTAGTGACAAACGTCGCTGAATGAATGCGATGGAATAAAACTGTGCGTGGTGTTAAAGCACGGTATTTGTAGAGCGTAACCAGACACAGACCTCCGTCCTGCCCTGGACGTCCACTGTCCACTACAGCTGGGCCTCCAACAGGCCTCTGCATGATTTCATCAAGGCAAACCCTAATCCACTTTATGTAATGAAATACATAATTAACACAGCCTAATTACAGTAAGGACAGTTTTGACAGAAATAATTTCCTGTGGTTAACAGCGTGCTAATTGAACGTGTTCCTCATTCCCTATCAGGACCTCAGGGCGGTGGAGGTTGTTTATTTTTCCTTTCATCTTTTTTCTCTCTCTCTCTCTCTCTCTCTTCTGACTGGTCTCTCCTGGTTTTGATTGATGAATGTGTCAGAGTTTGATGGGGCGTCATGGAAGGCGCTCAGGCGCTGAGGTCATGTGACCAACAGCAGATGGTGTAGGGAGTATTATAGTGTGCTCACCTGCTGTGTGGTCCCTTGCATCCACCCTGAGCTATCAAACATCACAGAGGGAGGAGGGAGCAGAAAGACAGGTGTGGGAGGAGGTAGCGAAGAACAGGGTAAAGGGTGATCATTCACGCACAGATAAACAGATACACAGAGCAGAAGGAGAGAAGGAGCGCTGCCAAGACGAACAGCCATGTAACTCCTCTTTTATCTGCTCCTCTCATCATCACTCGTCTCCTCTCCCGCCTCTTCTCGCTCAGCGTTGAGAAAAGGCCCCATAATGGGGCTGTTGACTGGGATCCATTAAACATGCCCTATAGACCATAGATGGCCATGGAAGGCCTGTAAAACACACAGAGCAACTATGAGTGATGGCTGATTGGGCGTACTCCATGGGACTTCCTCGATTTGAAATACTTAACCTTTCCTACACGTCTCAGGAGTTGGTTACTCACGTAATGCAGGTGTGCAACAGGCTTTCCAGGCTCAAACGTACTGAATGAACTGATGCTTTGCCTTTAATTTGTGATCACTACTAAACTAACATAATAAAGGAGATGGTTAGTAAATACTTAGCTTGCATTTAGATGAAAACAGAAGCTTAAGTCCTAATGTTAATCTTTGACTTGAACATTTAGGGCCGGTTTCATTGACAAGGATTAGGCCTAGTCTTTGACTAAACAAGCAAGATTAACAGAGATTTCCATTCAACTTGATTATTTAGTCCAGGACTAAGTTTAATCCGTTTCTGCAAAACCGGCTCATAGTATCTAAACAGAAACTAGTCACAAATTTATGTGGCTAATGTGTTATCATAGTTAGCGAGGGCTTGAGCCAGTTAGGTCATTAGGGGCTGGTTTCACAGACAAGGATTAAGCCTAGGCTTGGACTAAAAAAGCAAGATCAATGGAGATTTCCTTTCAAATTGATTATTTAGTCCAGGACTAAACTTAAGCTGTGTCCGTGAAACCAGCCCATTTTAGCTATTGCTAAACCACAGCTGTCAAACCGGTTTCACGGAGGGCCTAGTGTATGCTGGTTTTTGATCTTGCCTTTCAATTAGTGTCCAATTAAGACCTAGACTGCCAGGTGAGGGGAGATCCTTACCAATGAGTGACCTAATTAATCAGTCAGGTACAAGGCAAGAGTGAAAACCTGCATACACTTGGCCCTCAGTGGAACCGGTTTGACATCACTGCGAGTCTTAACAATTTTGTCCACTAACAAGAGCTAGCTATCATTGTAGTCAGAAATGAGCTCTTCAATTACGCTAGTTGAGCTGTTTAAGCAGAAACATTTTGAAATACCAAACATTTTGTTGCTAGCAATCCAACCTCAGCAACAAGTTACTCGGGCGTTGTCCGTGTGGCACATTGTTCTGTTGCTGTCTCACAGCACAGCTGCATCACGGTGGCCAGGGTTCAGATACTGGTCACAAATTTCTGGCTATGCCCATGGGCTCTGCTAGAAGCAGAACAAATAAAAAATCAGTTAAACAATGTTATTGGGCAAGGTAGTGTTGGATTAGGGCCTGATCTGAGTTTTACATGAGCCATGAATGGAAATGGGGTACTTTGAAGTTGTTTAAAATGCAAGTTTGCGTAGTCACATTTCAATCTGAAAGTAGGCTAAACCACTCCTCTACGATGCAAGAGGTTGCAAGTTCATAACTCTTGTCTGCTAGACCTAGACATTATTTCCCAATAACTGTGATGTTACTCATAGCAAATATAATTCAACAAATATCATTGAATTATAATAAAATAACTCCAGGAACACAAATGATATAGTACAGTTATGTCATTTCACATGCATTTATTAGGTACTATACATAAAAAAGGTCAAATCATGTATAATTTGGCTTATATTTTTGGGTTATATTTGGTCAGTTAATGAATATTTGTAGCTGGGTGACAGCTAGTAACAGAAAACATATTTTTTTATAGTGATAAATTTTATTTTCACAGCTCCTAGATGTTGTAAGTATATCACAGTCTGTCCATTCAATAACCACCCTATCACTTGTTCAGTTGTAATCACCACCCCTTGATTAAAACTCCTGTGGCTGTTGCGCTCTGTCTAATGAATGGGGAGGGTCATGTTTTTTAGTTTTTATAAAGAATCGGGGAAGGTGATGCAACAATATTTTTTGCTTAGGGAGGGTTAAGAATATTCATATTTTGGGGGGGGTCTCATTTTACGTGTACCCCATGTCATAAAAAATTACTAGTTCCTTGAATTTTAAAATAACCTTCAAAAGAGCTGCTTGTGGTTACTCCTGGACATGAATTTAAGGCAAGAGAAAAAGTCTGCCATGATTTGTTTCAGTCAACCATATGGGCCTTCATTGCGTAAACCCCAGATTGCATAGTAGAATGAGAATTGAAGATAATTTGCTTTAAATCGACAATTTTCTCTCTCAGTCTCCTGATAAATTGAAAAAAGTATAGTAACAAAACATCAACTTTAATACTGTAACAGATACCTGTTGAAGTTAAAATCTGTCTGAAGGCAAATAAACATGTACTCCCCAACGAATGACACAAAAGTGAAAAAATATATAATTCTATAAGTGATTGCACACACACGTCAATGTGAGAAATACTAGTGTATACATACAAAACAGAATGTCCACACCCAACCATCTTGAATTTCATCCAACATCCAACCGACACACGTCCTATGCTCCTGCTATCTACCCTGTCCAGACTAACTGGAGCTGGTAGGGCTGAGCAGGATGCGCGGCAGGTGTGTGTAAATGCTGCTGCCGATATGTCACAGGCACCAATCTGCCGTCCCAAGGGACCGCTCTGGGAGTTCAGGCGCAGTATCACACGAAGGGGAAAACAATTTCTGCTGCCAATACTACCGCACAGATGATAAATGTTTTAATATTTGTGGAGGGTCATGACAGTGATGGAGAAAATGTCATCTCTTTCTCCCCCTACTTAAATGCCATTCTTTGTCTCAGCCTGTTTATTTTCATTGATCTCCGCCTTTGGTCGTCGAATCAATAAGGTCGGCCAAAGAAAGCATTTTCTTTTGGGAGAACCAAATGTCCTATTGTCACTCATGGAGCATTGTTGGCATTCCACTGTTTCTTTTTTATACATTATGGGTTTTCCAACATTTGTAATGTAATGTTAGCTGTAGTACAATATAAGAATATAAAATATGTCTTTGGATTGGGATGGTGTTAAATGGTGTTACTGTTTTTGCTCAAATGCTTAGACCCTTTGTTTTGCAAAACCGTAAAACACAATGGTATATGGAACACTTACTTTAGTAAATAATTTCAAATAAAGACAAACAGGGTCACTGTAACAATGCAGGTGTTGTGGCGTTGTAGTTGGAGAGATGCTGAGGGAGAGGAATGCTTTAACGTGGCATAGGATGCGGGTAATAGGTATAGAACGTATGCCTGGCTAAACAAACAATAAACCAATCCTACTTATGACTCATGACTTGATGTAATTAACAAATTCTCAAAAATCAAGCCTTTGCAGTACAGGTTAGCTGTCATAATGTGTTGGTGTAGAGACATGGAGACCAAATGTAGGAAGTGATGCCTGGCTCAACTATCCATACACATTACTTACAACACATATAGTCAGGGTTGGGTTAAGCTACTTTTCAGTTACATTCCGGTTACATGTTGAGTTCGCAAGTTTTGGGATGTCCCTAATTAAGACAAAATGATCAGGTGTTCATATCTTAAAAGTAACCTATGAAACATTTACCTGACCATTTTGTTTTAATTAGGGGCTTCCCAAAACTTGTGAACTCAACATGTCACTGGAATGTAACTGTACAAGCTACTTTACCCAACACTGCATATAGTGATACTTATCTACAACGTCCGTCAGGTCCATAAAACACACTACCGTATAAGAGTCCTCACATGAAACAGTCCATCATAAACAGATGTACAGTATGAACCCTCAATGATGCACACCAACCCTCTGGGACACTGAAACCATATAGCCTCCTTGATGAATAATAACCAACGGGTGCGGGCGCTGATCATCTTATATCCTACTCATGCATAATGATGATCAACCCAAGTGTAACCAGCTATATAGTTCAGTGCCCAGAAGGTGGTGCGCCAAGCACAAATAGTCCCCAATACATAAATAAATCAAGCTCAGTTCATATATACTTTTCAGTTTCATGCCACGTTATCCCTTTCAATCCCCTGAATGACTTGACATTAGTAGATTATGATTAGCCCAAGGTAACAGAAACCACTAACCCACATAGGGTGAAGTCAGCTAAAATGGGCTATCAGGTAAAACGGGCCAAATATGGTTGTAGTGTCATATCTCTTTAGATTCTTACAGCCAATCACAATAACTGATCTTGCATTGTTGCGTCAACACTTGTTGACATGTAACAATAGTTTTGGTTGTTCAGAGTGTTTTAAAACAAGTTAAGGATCAGTATCCCGCCTGCGGCATAATCCCCCGCCCCCCAAAAACAACTGGACTAGAATCACATTTCTGGGTAATATATACATGTCCCATATCTTTACAAAGCTTAAAATTGTAGGAATCTAGTTAATGTCTCGTTTTTTTTGTTATAGCTATAACAAAAATAAACATTACAAATTATAATGTTAGCTACGTGCCTTGTACACATGCACCTCAAATAAATTAGCAGGTGGATTACAATCACTGCTCAAAACAGAGTCTGTCAGTACAGTGTCTATTGCAAAATCGAACTAGCTTACCACAATAATAGCATGACGTCAGTGCTTCAGCATCTCAACAGAAAACATTTAAGTTTAAGAAAGTGTTTCTTTTCCGATTACTCGATTAATTGATGGAATAATTGGTAGAATACTCGATTACTAAAATAATCGATAGCTGCAGCCCTTAGATCTATGCGTCTTGTAAACCAAGCTGTTCGTTATGTCACCTCATGGAAAATACACAGTCGAATATTAACACGGTATACAAGTAAAAGTTTTTAGGTAATATATACATGTCCCATATTTTACAAAGCTTAGGATCTTAGTATTCTAGTCATTGTCTCGGTTTTACTATAGCTATGAAACTGAAAGTGTTATGAGGGATAATATGAGCTATATGTCTTGTACACAATGCAATTCTGCTAGCAGAGTATAGCAAACCACATTGATAAAATAACATATAGTAAGATAGAATTATAATAATTTCTGTTTCATCATCAAAGAGTCCCAGTAATGACATAGAGCATAGTTAAAATTTTAGTTATGTAAAAAAATTGCAATTTCAGGACCACAACTAAGTACCTTGTTTATGAATCATGAGGCCAAAATTATAAATAAAATAATATTACGGACATTGCTGAAAAGTGTCAGCAATGTCCGTAATACAGAGGTGGGTAGTAACAAATTACTAAATTTTTTCGATAACTTGTACCTTTTACAGTACATTTACAGATGGGTACTTTTACTCTTACTCAAGTAAATTTCTAGTGAAAATACTGTACTTTTACTTCGCTACATTCGGTGGCATTCCACAGCTACTGTCATATGGTAATAGTAAGTTAATATGACTTCTTCGCAGGTCTCGCGAAACATTGGAGAGGCTGCTTCGCAAGAGATGGCTACACATCAATCACCCGCTTATATTTAGCGCGCGTTTAGTTGAAACATTGGAGAGGCTGCTTCGCTAGAGGTGGCTACGCATTAATCACCCGCTTAGTGTTGCCAACTTAGCGACTTTGTCACTAGATTTAGCGACTTTTCAGACCTCTTTAGCAACTTTTATTTTAAAAAGCGACTAGCGACAAACTTTGCGACTTTTTGTGGTGATATTTGCGACTTTTGGAGACTTGTTCTCACTCTTCTCAACAAGCAGCAGTTCCTCCCAGCTGCAGCCAGTCAGAGAAGGCAATGTTACCCCTCCCTTGTCACAGTTGGTGTTGTGTAGTGGAGAGAGATTGGAGACCAGAGCAGGAAGGAGCGTTCTTGATGTTTAATTATTGGTAAATCCATTATTTTTTATAGTTTTTACACTGGTGCATTTTTCCTTTATGATGTAAAGCAGCATATTAATGATTATTATTGAATACTGTTGGGAAATGAAAAGGAAATGTAAAAGTGGGTTGTGAACTTCCACATCTGTGGAAAAGTGCCATTCTGCCACACTAAATTGCCTTAAATAATATAAATACAAACTATATACATATTGACATACACATATACATAGTGTTTTTAGTTAAGTGTGGAGAAATCTTTAGGCTATCTTATGTCATGGATATTTGAGGAAAACATCCCTGTATGTAAATACAGCTCAGGAAAATATTAAGATACTATTTAATCTGTTTTACTATTGATAGTTATGTGTTTGGTTAAAGTGAAAAATTGTCTTACTCCATTACCTACTGACAACATTTCTCCCAAATTTTAAATAGTCATTTATTTCATTTATTTGCAGAAAACGACAATAAGGCAAAAAACAAAAAATGTACATTGTCAGACCTTGAATAATGAAAATATAGAAAATAAGTTCATATTCATTTTTAAACAACACAATACTAATGAGTGATTCTTAGGAAGAGAAATAAATAGTTGGTGGAGTAATAATAAATGTATAATAATAATTTGATTTCATGTGTTTTGGCATCACATGAATAATCGAGGAAGAGGTAGAGTGACCCTGCCCGGAGGAAGCCCGGGGCCCCCGTCTGGAGCCAGGCCTGGATGGAGGGCTCGTCAGCGAGCGCTTGGTGGCCGGGTTTGCCAAGGAGCCCGGCCGGGCACACCCCGAAGAAGCAATGTGGCACCTCCCTCTCTATCCCATGGGCCCACCACCTGTGGGAGGAACCGCTGGGGTTGGGTGCGCTGCCAAATGGGTGGTAGTGAAGGTCAGGGGCCTCGACGGACCCGACCTGGGCAGCAGAGGCTGACTCTGGGGACATGGAATGTCACCTCTCTGTGGGGGAAGGAGCCGGAACTAATGCGGGAGGTGGAGCGCTACCAATTAGATCTGGTGGGGCTTACCTCTACGCACAGTCTCGGTTCTGGAACCATTCTCCTGGATAGGGGTTGGACTCTTTTCTTCTCCCGAGTTGCCCAGGGTGTGAGGCGCCGGGCGGGTTTGGGGATACACACATGCCCCCGGCTGAGCGCTGCTACGTTGGAGTTTACCCCGGTGGACGAGAGGGTTGCCTCCCGGCGCCTGCGCGTTGCTGGGGGGAAAACTCTGACTGTTGTTTTTGCATATGCACCAAACAGGAGTTCAGAGTATTCAGCCTTCTTGGAGACCTTGAATGGAGTCCTGAATAGGGCTCCGGTTGGGGATTCCATAGTTCTGCTGGGGGACTTCAACGCGCACGTGGGCAATGATGGAGATACATGGAGAGGCGTGATTGGGAAGAACGGCCTCCCTGATCTAAACCTGAGTGGTTGTTCGTTGTTGGACTTATGTGCTAGTCATTAATTTTCTATAACGAACACCATGTTCGAAAATAGGGATGCTCATAAGTGTACTTGGTACCAGAGCACCCTAGGCCGAAGGTCAATAATCGATTTTATAGTTGTTTCATCTGATGTGAGGCCATATGTTTTGGACACTCAGGTGAAGAGAGGGGCGGAGCTGTCAACCGATCACCATCTGGTGGTGAGTTGGGTCAGGGGGTGGGGGAAGACTCTGGACAGACCTGGTAAACCCAAACGGGTAGTGCGGGTGAATTGGGAACGTCTGGAGGAGGCCCCTGTCCTACAGACTTTCAACTCATGTCTCCGGCGGAGCTTTTCATGCATCCCTGTGGAGATTGGGGGCATTGAACCCGAGTGGACAATGTTCAAAACCTCCATTGCTGAAGCTGCGGGGGGGAGCTGTGGTTTTAGGGTCTTGGGTGCCTCAAGGGGCAGTAACCCACGGACACCGTGGTGGACACCGGTGGTCAGGGAAGCCATCCGACTGAAGAAGGAGTCTTTCCGGGATATGTTATCCCAGAGGACTCCAGAGGCAGTTGCAGGGTACCAAAGGGCCCGAAGGGCTGCAGCCTCTGCCGTGAAAGAGGCAAAGCAGCGGGTGTGGGAAAGGTTCGGAGAAGACATGGAGGGGGACCAGAGGGTGTGTGCCAATTACAGGGGTATCACACTTCTCAACCTCCCTAGTAAAGTCTACTCTAAGGTGCTGGAAAGGAAGGTTCGGCCGATAGTCGAACCTCAGGTTGAAGAGGATCAATGTGGATTCCGTCCTGGTCGTGGAACAACAGATCAGATCTTTACTCTCGCAAGGATCCTGGAGGGGGCCTGGGAGTATGCCCATCCTGTCTACATGTGTTTTGTGGATTTGGAGAAGGCGTATGACCGGGTCCCTCGGGAGATACTGTGGGAGGTGCTGCGGGAGTATGGGGTGAGGGGGTCCCTTCTTAGGGCCATCCAATCTCTGTATGACCAAAGCGAGAGCTGTGTCTGGGTTCTCGGCAGTAAGTCGGACTCGTTTCATGTGAGGGTTGGTCTCCGCCAGGACTGCGCTTTGTCACCAATCCTGTTTGTAGTATTTATGGACAGGATATCGAGGCGTAGTCGGGGTGTGGATGGGTTGCAGTTCGGTGGACTGAGGATCTCATCGCTGCTTTTGCCGATGATGTGGTCCTGATGGCATCATCGACCTGTGACCTTCAGCACTCACTGGATCGGTTCGCAGCCGAGTGTGAAGCGGCTGGGATGAGGATCAGCACCTCTAGATCTGAGGCCATGGTTCTAAGCAGGAAACCAATGGAGTGCCTACTCCAGGTAGGGAATGAGTCCTTACCCCAAGTGAAGGAGTTCAAATACCTTGGGGTCTTGTTCGCAAGTGAAGAAACAATGGAGCGGGAGATTGGTCGGAGAATCGGCGCAGCGGGGGCGGTATTACACTCATTATATTGCACCGTTGTGATGAAAAGAGAGCTGAGCCAGAAGGCAAAGCTCTCAATCTACCGGGCAGTTTTTGTTCCTACCCTCACCTATGGTCATGAAGGCTGGGTCATGACCGAAAGAACGAGATCCAGGGTACAAGCGGCCGAAATGGGTTTTACTCAGGAGGGTGGCGGGCGTCTCCCTTAGAGATAGGGTGAGAAGCTCAGTCATCCATGAGGATCTCAGAGTAGAGCCCCTGCTCCTTTGCGTCGAAAGGAGCCAGTTGAGGTGGTTTGGGCATCTGGTAAGGATGCCCCCTGGGCGCCTCCCTAGGGAGGTGTTCCAGGCACGTCCAGCTGGGAGGAGGCCTCGGGGAAGACCCAGGACTAGGTGGCGGGATTATATCTCCAACCTGGCCTGGGAATGCCTCGGGATCCCCCAGTCGGAGCTGGTTA
>JACXGM010002901.1:14049-30985 GCA_016801145.1 Umbra pygmaea | reverse complement strand
GTGTCCACTCAAACGGTCAGAAACAGACTTCATGAGGGTGGTATGAGGGCCCGACGTCCACAGGTGGGGGTTGTGCTTGCAGGACATTTGCCATTTGTCAGAGAACAACAAGATTGGCAAATTCGCCACTGGCACCCTGGGCTCTTCACTGATGAAAGCAGGTTCACACTGAGCACATGTGACATGAGTCTGGAGACACCGTGGAGAACGTTCAGCTGCCTGCAACATTCCTCCAGCATGACCGGTTTGGCGGTGGGTCAGTAATGGTGTGGGGTGGCATTTCTTTGGGGGACCACACAGCCCTCCATGTGCTCACCAGAGGTAGCTTGACTGCCATTAGGCACCGAGATGAGATCCTCAGACCCCTTGTGAGACCATATTCTGGTGCGGTTGGCCCTGGGTTCCTCCTTATGCAAAACAATGTTAGACCTCATGTGGCTGGAGTGTGTCAGCAGTTCCTGCAAGAGGAAGGCATTGATGCTATGGACTGGCCCGCCCATTCCCCAGACCTGAATCCGATTGAGCACATCTGGGACATCATGTCTCGCTCCATCCACCAACGCCATGTTGCGCCACAGACTGTCCAGGAGTTAGTGGATGCTTTAGTCCAGGTCTGGGAGGACATCCCTCAGGAGACCATTCACCACCTCATCAGGAGCATGCCCAGGCATTGTAGGGAGGTCATACGGGCACGTGGAGGCCACACACACTACTGAGCCTCATTTTGACTTTTTAAGGACATTACATCAAAGTTGGATCAGCCTGTAGTGTGATTTTCCACTTTGATTTTGAGTGTGACTCCATATCCAGACCTAAAATTTGATTTCCATTGATACTTTTTGTGTGATTTTGTTGTCAGCACATTCAACTATGTAAAGACGAAAGTATTTCATACAATTAGTTCATTCATTCAGATCTAGGATGCGTTATCTTAATGTTCCCTTTATGTTTTTGAGCAGTGTGTTAGAAGACAAATCTTGATCGGTTGCAATATTTGGCATAATAAACATCACCGTAATAGCACCATAGCAGATCACCGTAATAGCACCATAGCAGATCACCATAATAGCAACATAGCAGATCGACATAATAGCTCCATTGCAGATCACCGTAACAGCACCATAGCAGATCACCGTAATAGCACCATAGCAGATCACCATAATAGCAACATAGCAGATCGACATAATAGCTCCATTGCAGATCACCGTAATAGCACCATAGCAGATCACCGTAATAGCACCATAACAGCTCACCTTAATCGCTCCATAGCATATCACCATAATAGCACCATAGAAGATCACCGTAATAGCTCCATAGCAGATCACCATAATAGCACCATAGCAGATCACTTGATCGGTTGCAATAGTGTGTTAGAAGACAAATAGCAACATAGCAGATGACCATAATAGCGCTATAGTAGATCACCATAATATCACCATAGAAGATTACCATAATAGTAGCATAGAAGATCAACATAATAGCGCCATAGCAGATCACCGTAGTAGCTCCATAGTAGATCACCGTAATAGCACCATAGCAGATCACCATAATAGCAACATAGCAGATCACCATAATAGCGCCAATATAGATCACCGTAATAGCACCATACAGGGTAGGAATTTCACGACGGCCAAACGATCCGTTTTTTTGGACGGCTCTTTGTTACGAACACAGGGAACTGAGTCGTACTTGGTGAGACTCAAGCCGTTCTTTTCTATCGTTCTGCCCATAATTTCACTATCTGTATGATCCACTCCCCTTAATACCAGCATAGCAGATCACCGTAATGGCTCCATAGCAGATCACTGTAATAGCACCATAGCAGATCACCATAATAGCACCAAAGAAGATCACCATAATAGCACCATAGTAGATCACCATAATAGCACCATAGCAGATCACCGTAATAGCACCATAGAAGATCAACATAATAGCTCCATAGTCGATCACCGTAAAAGCACTATATTAGATCACCGTAATTGCACCATAGCAGATCACCATAACAGCAACATAGCAGATCACCATAATAGCAACATAGCAGATCGACATAATAGCGCCATAGCAGATCACCGTAATAGCACCATAGCAGATCACCGTAATAGCACCATAACAGCTCACCTTAATCGCTCCATAGCATATCACCATAATAGCACCATAGAAGATCACCGTAATAGCTCCATAGCAGATCACCATAATAGCACCATAGCAGATCACTGTAATAGCACTATAGCATTTCACCTTAGCAGCACCATAGAAGATCACCATAATAGCTCCATAGCAGATCACTGTAATAGCTCCATAGCAGATCACCATAATAGCTCCATTGCAGATCACTGTAATAGCACTATAGCATTTCACCGTAATAGCACCATAGAAGATCACCATAATAGCTCCATAGCCGATCACCATAACAGCTCCATAGCAGATCACCATAATAGCACCATAGCAGATCACTGTAATAGCACTATAGCATTTCACCGTAATAGCACCATAGAAGATCACCATTATAGCTCCATAGCAGATCACTTTAATAGCACTATAGCATTTCACCGTAATAGCACCATAGAAGATCACCGTTATATCTCCATAGCCGATCACCATAACAGCTCCATAGCAGATCACAATAATAACATCATAGCAGATCACTGTAATAGCTCCATAGCAGATCACCATAATAGCTCCATTGCAGATCACCGTAATAGCACCATAGCAGATCATTGTAATAGCTCCATAGCAAATCACCATAATAGCTCCATAGCAAATCACTGTAATAGATGCATAGCAGATCACTGTAATAGCTCCATAGCAGATCACCATAATAGCACCATAGAAGATCACCATAATAGCACCATAGCAGATCACTGTAATAGCACCATAGCATTTCACCGCAATAGCACCATAGAAGATCACCATAATAGCTCCATAGCCGATCACCATAACAGCTCCATAGAAGATCACCATAATAGCTCCATAGCAGATCACCATAACAACTCCATTGTGGTTCACCATAATAGCACCATAGCAGATCACTGTAATAGCACCACAGCGGATCAGCGTAATAGCTCCATAGCAGATCACCAAAATAGCACCATAGCAGATCACTGTAATAGCTCCATAGCAGATCACCATAATAGCACCATAGCACAGTGGTTCCCAAACCTCTCCTCGGGGACCCCCAGACAGGCCATGTTTTTATTTTCACCCTGAAATGACACAACTGGTTCAATTAGTCAACTACACATTACACCTTTGACTAATTGAATCAGGTGTGCCATTTCAGGGTTAAAACAAAAACACGGCCCGTCTGGGGGTCCCCAAGGAGAGGTTTGGGAACCATTGCCATAGCAGATCACCGTAATAGCACCATAGCAGAACAGATGCAACCACATTATGTAAACAGAACAACCTTCCACTCACTTCATTTGCAGGTGATATGAGATGAAGTTTGTGGCCAGGTGGCCAGATGGAAAGTGCAAAAGCTTTGTTCAGGCGGCCAGATGGAAAGTGCATAAGTTTTTTAAACTAACTTTCACCCACCTCCCTATGAAATCCCTAAATAAGCTCTGGTGTAACCAATTACCCTAAAAACTCACATAATTAAGTAAATGGAGTGTGCAATTATGTGGAAACGTCCATGGGGTGTAAATATAAATGCAAGGCATTGTATAATATGGCTGTAGTCAGTGTTGTCTACAGTAATGTCAAGTACTGTAACAACGGTGTAGCTGGCTGTGAGTCCGTTCCATGTTTTTGTCAGTTGATTCTGTTTCCCAGACCTTTACACACGTCTCCATCACCTATTCCTGTCTGTCCAATAGATCAGTAGAAATCATCTCAAGCTGTTTCCATGTGTGTCCTCATTAGTAGTGTATTTACAGTTGTATGCACAAGTTTAGGCACCCCGTGATAATTTCCATGATTTCATTTATAAATAATTGGGTGTTTGGATCAGCAATTTCATTTTGATCTATCAAATAACTGAAGGACACAGTAATATTTCGGTAGTGAAATGAGGTTCATTGGATTAACAGAAAATTTGCAATATGCATCAAAACAAAGTTTGTCAGTTGCACAAATTTGGGCACCCTTGTCATTTTGCTGATTGGAATACCTGTAACTACATAGCACTGATTATTTGGAGCACACAATTGGTTTGGTGAGCTCATTAAGCTTTGAACTTCATAGACAGGTGCATCCAATCATGAGAAATGGTATTTAAGCTGGCCAATTGCAAGTTGTTGTTCTCTTTGACTCTCCTCTGAAGAGTGGCAACATGGGGGCCTCAAAACAACTCTGAAATGACCTGAAAACAAAGATTTTTCAACATTATGGTTTAGGGGAAGGCTACAAAAAGCTATCACAGTGATTTAAGCTGTCAGTGTCCACTGTGATGAACATAGTAACAAAATGGAAGACCACAGGCACAGTTCTTGTTAAGGCCAGAAGTGACAGGCCAAGTAAAACATCGGAGAGGCAATGGCAAAGGATGGTGCAAATGGTCAAAAACAGCCCAAAGACCACCTCCAAAGATGTACAACATCATCTTGCTGCAGATGGTGTCACTGTGCATCATTCAACAATTCAGCGCACTTTGCACAACGAGAAGCTGTATGGGAGAGTGATGCAGAAGAAGCCTTTTCTGCACACACACCACAAACAGAGTCGCTTGAGGTATGCAAACATACATTTGGACAAGCCAGCTTCATTTTGGAAGAAGGTGCTGTGGACTGATGAAATGTAAGTAGTTACTGAGTAACGAATGAGGAACAAATGAGGAAGGACTGGTTAGTAAATGATAAGTTCCTCAATGACTGTGAATCAAGCACCAATGATTAGTTACTGATAGACAGACTGGGGGATACCATATTAATGAATAATTAGGTAATATAAAATGTATGAGAAGTTCCTGAGGAACCATTGCTTATTTAATTATACGTTCCTTAATGACTGTATATCAAGCACTAATGATTAGTTGAGATACACAGGCTGGGAGTTACCATATAAATGAATGATTAGGATATCAGTTAGACTTCTTTCCTGGGATTTCACAATTAGTAAAGTAAAATGAATAGATGACAGATGGGATGACTTTCATGATTGCTTAACTAATGGTTAGTTAATTAATAATACAAGTAACTAATCATTAGTGCTTGATTCACAGTCATTAAGGAACATATAATTAGATAAGCAATGGTTCCTCAGTAACTTCTCATACATTTTATTTTACATAACTATTAATTAATATGGTAACCCCCAGTGTGTTTATCAGTGACTAATCATTAGTGCTTGATTCAGTCATTCAGGAACTTATCATTAACTAACCAATCCTTCCTCATTTTTTTCTCATTAGTTTCTCAGTAACTACTTAAATTTCTGTGTACCTTATTGTAAAGTGTTACCTGGAGATGTTTTGCATGGAGGAATGGTCCAAAATACCTTTATCCAGAATCCAGACACTCATTACAGGTTATAGGAAGCACGTCTAGAGGCTGTTATTTCTGCTAAGGTAGGCTCAACTAAATATTGATAAGATAGATCTGTTGGGGTGCCAGAATTTATGCACCTGTCTAATTTTGTTTTGATGCATATTGCACATTTTCTGTTCATCCAATAATCTCAATTTCACTACTGTGTTCTTCAGTTATTTGATAGATCAAAATTAAATTGCTGAGTCAAACACCCAATTATTTATAAACGAAAATTATGGAAATTATCAGGGGTGCCTAAACTTTTGCATATGAATGTAAGTCCAGTTTATCTCCTTTCACATTTGTCTCATATTGGTCCCGCATCCAGAAAGTACTTTACTGAATGATCGACCAAACATAGTCACAGCAAAGGAGAAGGCACAGCCAACCGGCACCAAAGCAATGAGCCTACTATAACCCGGTAGCACAGGATGCCGTATATAAGAAGTGGGACAACATCATCTGTTCCACTCTCGATGGCATATGTGAGTCCAAGGGTTATCCCCACTGTCCCACTAACATCGGGGAAGTAGAAGAGGTGTAAAGTCCCTTTAGATTTCCCTACCAGGTGGTTGTTAAGCTCAGTGGGGCTGAAAATTGGAGCAACTGGCGTAAGAGGGAGACACACTCCAGCACAAAACATGGGCGAGCCACCCCCTCACACGACGGAGAGGGAGACCAGGGACTGTTGCCTTGGTTTCCCAAACAAGTTTCTTTTGGGGGAGGACTAGCGGGTGCCCACAGCTCGCTGAGATGGAGGACGAGGAGGATGAGCAGGAGCAGTATGCAGAGATGAAGAGCGGTGAGGAAGAAGAGGACTTCATCAGCTGCGAGGTGAACCAAGATAGAACAGAGGAGGAGGAAGGTGAGGGGGATATAGACAATGATCCCTTGAGCGTGAACCCCAATTGGCTAGAGGCGCCCCCTTTATCCACCACCTGGCTGCCCTAGCCAATTAGAGTCACCCTTGCCGCCAGTCCTGCAACCCAGATGGTTGCGGCGAGTCATTGATCTGCGGGGGCCTCCTCAGTCTGTTTCACACCCAACTACATTCTCCCAGCCTTCGCCGTGGTGGACCTATGTCCCCTTCTTTCCCCCTACAACTTCAGCTCCGCCGCTTCCTCCCGTGTCAACAGCTTCTCCATACACACCTGTGCCTACAGCATTTCTCTCCACATCTTTGCCAGTAGCTCCAATCTATGTGAGAGTTCTGGAGGGGATGCCTGCCACGGCAACATCAGAGGCCCTGCCTGCTGCAGATCCTGTGCCTCTCCCAGGAGACCAGACCTCTGTGCCCAAGGAGGGAGTGGAGCCCCCCACCACCTTAGCCTGCACGAGTGCCGGCCACACCTCATTCTGTGGCCAACTCTTGGGTTCCTCCACCAATGCCACAGCCAGGGGTTCAATTCCCTGTCCCAGAGGACGGGGCCCCACCCATCTCACACCTCCCAGGGGATTTAGCACCTGTCAAGACCACCAGAGCTCCACCAGCAAAAACATAGACTTCCAGAGCTCCACCAGTAGCTGCAGAGACCACGAGGCTATGCCCATCTCGGCAGAGACCACGAGGGACCATTTGAATCAGCGGCATAGACTATCCGCCCCCTCACCACAGCCGAGGTCACCTGGACTCCGCCCCCTCACCACAGCCGAGGTCACCTGGACTCCGCCCCCTCACCACAGCCGAGGTCACCTGGACTCCGCCCCCTCACCACAGCCGAGGTCACCTGAACTCCGCCCCCTCACCACAGCCGGTACCAGCTACATCATCCAGTATGCCTGCAGTGTCCTTACAGCTGTGACCGGCTGCCACACCCCCTCGACCACTACTTGCAGCACCATTACCCTGCCACCGTCATTTACCTCCAGCCCCTCCTCCTTCCTAGGCAGTGTTAGGCTACCCTCCCTTCTGGATAACTGTCTCTTGTGTTGGGGTCACCCTCTGAAGGGGGTGCTTACTGGGCTGGGGCTGAGTCTTTGTGGGGGTACTGTAATGGTCTCCCCCCCGAGTCCATTCCATGTTTTGTGTCAGTTGATTCTGTTTCCCAGACTTTTACACACGTCTCCATCACCTATTCCTGTCTGTCCAATAGATCTGTAGAAATAATCTGTAGCTGTTTCCATTTGTGTCCTCGTTAGGAGTGTATTTAAGTCCAGTTTGAGTATTGTGTAGGTGTCGTTCATTGTATCAGGGTTAGTGTTGTTTGAATACTAATTGAATTTATTTTCATTATTATCTCTTACCTTTGTCTCACATACTTCCACATCCAGACAGTACATTACAAGTACAACACATGTATATACAGTGGGGCAAAAAGGTATTTAGTCAGCCACCAATTGTGCAAGTTCTCCCACTTAAAAAGATGAGAGAGGCCTGTAATTTTCATCATAGGTACACTTCAACTATGAGAGACAAAATGAGAAAAGAAAATCCAGAAAATCACATTGTAGGATTTTTAATGAATTTATTGGTAAATTATGGTGGAAAATAAGTATTTGGTCAATAACAAAAGTTCTCAATACTTTGTTATATACCCTTTGTTGGCAATGACAGAGGTCAAACGTTTTCTGTAAGTCTTCACAAGGTTTTCACACACTGTTGCTGGTATTTTGGCCCATTCCTCCATGCAGATCTCCTCTAAAGCAATGATGTTTTGGGGCTGTCGCTGGGAAACACAGACTTTCAACTGCCTCCAAAGATTTTATATGGGGTTGAGATCTGGTGACTGGCTAGGCAACTCCAGGACCTTGAAATGCTTCTTACGAAGCCACTCCTTTGTTGCCCGGGCGGTGTGTTTGGGATCATTGTCATGCTAAAAGACCCAGCCACGTTTCATCTTCAATGCCCTTGCTGATGGAAGGAGGTTTTCACTCAAAATCTCACAATACATGGCCCCATTCATTCTTTCCTTTACACGGATCGGTCGTCCTGGTCCCTTTGCAGAAAAACAGCCCCAAAGCATGATGTTTCCACCCCCATGCTTCACGGTAGGTATGGTGTTCTTTGGATGCAACTCAGCATTCTTTCTCCTCCAAACACAGCAAGTTGAGTTTTTACCAAAAAGTTATATTTTGGTTTCATCTCACCATATGACAATCTCCCAATCCTCTTCTGGATCATCCAAATACTCTCTAGCAAACCTCAGACTGGCTTAAGCAGGGGGACATCTGGCACTGCAGGATTTGAGTCCCTGGCGGCTTAGTGTGTTGCTGATGGTAGCCTTTGTTACTTTTTGACTCTCTGCAGGTCATTCACTAGGTCCTCCCGTTGGGTTCTGGGATTTTTGCTCACCGTTCTTGTGATCATTTTGACCCCATGGGGTGAGATCTTGCGTGGAGCCCTAGATCAAGGGAGATTATCAGTGGTCTTGTATGTCTTACATTTTCTTATACTTGCTCCCACAGTTGATTTCTTCACACCAAGCTGCTTACCTATTGCAGATTCAGT
The DNA here is from genome assembly GCA_016801145.1 of Umbra pygmaea. Taxonomy (NCBI): domain Eukaryota; kingdom Metazoa; phylum Chordata; class Actinopteri; order Esociformes; family Umbridae; genus Umbra; species Umbra pygmaea. The sequence continues at coordinate 22,069 of JACXGM010002901.1, read as the reverse complement.
CTTCCCAACCTGGTGCAAGTCTACAATTTTGTTTCTGGTGTCCTTTGACAGCTCTTTAGTCTTGACCATAGTGGAGTTTGGAGTGTGACTGTTTGAGGTTGTAGACAGGTGTCTTTAATACCGATAACAAGTTCAAACAGGTGCAATTAATACAGGTAACGCATGGAGGACAGATGAGCCTCTTAAAGAAGAAGTTACAGGTCTGTGAGGGCCAGAAATCTTGCTTGTTTGTAGGTAACCAAATACTTGTTTTACTGAGGTAAAATAAATTCATTAAAAATCCTACAATGCGATTTTTTAGATTTTTTTCTCATTTTGTCTCTCATAGCTGAAGTGTACCTATGATAAAAATTACATGCCATCTCCCCATCTTATTAAGTGGGAGAAATTGCACAATTAGTGGCTGACTAAATACTTTTTTGCCCCACTGTAACTTTGCTAGAATCCAACTTTTTCTATACACAAGCATCATAATGGAGCAGCAAGGTGGGCTTGTGGTTAGGGCATCTAACTGGTATCCATAAGGTTAAAGCATTGTGAGTCTCTCCATGAGGACAGTTACAGTATCTCACAAAAGTGAGTACACCCCTCACATTTATGTAAAAATATGATTATAACTCTTCATGTGACAACACTGAAGAAATGACACTTTGCTACAATTTAAAGTTTGTACGACAGTGTCAAGTTGCTGTCCCCTCAAAATAACTCAACACACAGCCAGTAAGGTCTAAACCACTGGCAACAAAAGTGAGTACACCCCTAAGTGAAAATGTCCAAATTGGGTCCAATTAGCCATTTTCCCTCCCTGGTGTCATGTGACTCGTTAGTGTTAAAAGGTCTCAGGTGTGAATGGGGAGCAGGTGTGTTAAACTTGGTGTATTTGCTCACACACTCCCTTATACTGGTCACTAGAAGTTCAACATTGCACCTCATGGAAAAGAACTCTCTGAGGATCTGAAAAAAAGTATTGTTGCTCTAAATAAAGACAGCCTAGGCTATAAGAAGATTGCCAAGATCCTGAAAATGAGCTGCAGCCAGGTGGCCAGGACCATACAGCAATTTAACAGGACAGGTTCCACTCAGAACAGGCCTCACCAAAGAAGTTGAGTGCACATGCTCAGTGTCATATCCAGAAGTTGTCTTTGGGAAATAGATGAATGAGTGCTTCCAGCATTGCTGCAGAGATTGAATGGGTGGAGGGTCAGCCTGTCAGTGCTCAGACCATTCGCTGCACACTGCATCAAATTGGTCTGTATGGCTGCCGTCCCTCTTCTAAAGATCATCCGCAAGCTGTTTTTTGAAGACAATCGGACTAAGGACATGGATTACTGGAACCATGTCCTCTGGTCTGATGAGACCAATATAAACTTATTTGGTTCAGATGGTGTCAAGTGTGTGTGGCGGCAACCAGGTGAGGAGTATAAAGACAAGTGTGTCTTGCCTATAGTCAAGCATGGTGGTGGGAGTGTCATGGTCTGGGCCTGCATTAGTGCTGCCTGCACTGGGGAGCTACAGTTCATTGAGGGAACCATGAATGCCAACATGTACTGTGACATACTGATGCAAAGCATGATCCCCTCCCTTCAGAGTTTGGGCTGCAGGGCAGTATTCCAACATGATAATGACCCCAAACACACCTGCAAGATGACCACTTCCTTGCTAAAGAAGCTGAGGGAAAAGGTGATGGACTGACCAAGCATTTCTCCAGACCTATACTCTATTGAGCATTTGTGGGGGATCATCAAACAGAAGGTGGAGGAGCGCAGGGTCTCTAACATCCACCAGCTCTGTGATTTTGTCATGGAGGAGTGGAAGAGGACTCCAGTGGCAACCTGTGAAGCTCTGGTTAACTCCATGCCCAAGAGGGTTAAGACAGTGCTGGAAAATAATGGTGGCCACACAAAATATGGACACTTTGGGCCCAATTTGGACATTTTCACTTAGGGGTGTTGCCAGCGGTTTAGACCTTACTGGCTATTTTGAGTTATTTTAAGGGGACAGCAAATTTACACTGTTATACAAGTTGTACATTCACTAATTTACATTGTGGCAAAGTGTCATTTCTTCAGTTTTGTCACAATTTTATTATATTTTTTGTGAGATACTGTAACTCTATGTGCTACCAGGTCGTTGCTGTAAATAAGGATTGGTGCTTGCCTGTTTAAAGAACGGTAAAAAATAAATAATAAAAAATCAGTATACGGTCCATCACAAATTTTCAATGTATACAAACACTTTAATTTCTTTTTGCAAATTGTATTTTAGAATAATTTCTGTGCAATATTGATAAATGATGCACCTGGACTATAATTTCCTGTTAAAGGAAAATATACAATTTTGGTCTAAATATTGGCGAGCCAAAAGAAAGCCTTTTGAACAGTTTCTGTGTAAAGTGTTGGTGTACAGCAGTGGTATCATGACAGCCCCGGCTCCCCGTCCCATCCAGCACTCCTCATCACCGGAATATTGAGGGTACTATGATATCTTCTATATTGTTCTGCCTACGTTTGTTGTATAGACATTTGAGTCGCTAAACCCAGTTCTGTATAGTCCTCTGTTCCTGCTTCTATCGTTTTCTGTTTCTGGGTGTTTTGTGTTATTCGGGTTAGGTTGCCCTCTTCTATTCTCTATGGAGAAAGACTGCTTTACACACACAGGTGCATTTGCTTTAGTGATCACCCCAGCAGTATATAGGTGTGCTGGTTCTTTCTAGCTGTGTCAGTAATTGTTACCTGTAATACCTTTTGTTGTCCATTTTGCTCTCCAGTGTTCAGTTGTAGTCCTCTATTTCGGAATTAAATCCTCTTTTCTGCACATTTGTCTCAGCATTCATTTGAGCCCATTACAAGTGGTTTTCAACCCCCTCCTCTGGGCACACCACAGACGCTTCACAGTTCAGCCGTAATCACTGAACTAGCTCACCATATTAATTAGGTGCCTGATAATTAGCAGATGAGTTAAATCAGGTGTTCTAGCTCACAAATAGATCAAATACATTGAAGGGCTGGTGTTCCCCGAGGTGAGGGTTGAAAAACACAGGTGTACAGTATGCACCAACAAAGGGTTGAGGTCGGTAGGGGTTTGCTAACAGCAGGTTCCTAAAAGTTTATTTCGTGGAGTTAGACATGTTAGATACATCAAAAAAAGATCAGAGAAATTATAGCATTAGCAAAATAACACATGCAGACAATTGAATGATTATGACATCAATAGAATAGGAGGGGATGTGCTACAAAAAAGACATTCTCAACAGCACAGGAGGGAATCTAATAGATTAAGGCATTGTTAATAGAACAATATAGGACTGATTGATTAATGCGTTATCAATAGAACAGGTGCGGATGTGAGCAGGATTAATATCAAACACATGAGCGTCTCACTGGGATGAAAACCTATGCCTTGACGAATTGTTGGAACAGCTCTATTAATCTTTTCTTCCCTGAATCTAAAGCACCATCCATTCGTGGTTAATAAGTACCAATGTAGTTAGCTAACATTACTATTCTTGCCACTCTTTGTCTTTGGCACAGGGTGTGTGGAATGGAACTGAATGAGGCTGGGCCTCTAAATCAGTATCGATTCTTTACCGTGGTTTTCAAGCATCACTGTCAACCAATCATGTGTGTATTCTTATGCTAAGTAAATGTCAATTCCTGTGGTTTTCACCCTCTCTCTCAACTCTTTCTATTTTCTTTAGTCAATTACTTTGTCCCTTCTCTCACTCTCTCACTCTCTCACTCTCTCTCTCTCTCTCTCTCACTCTCTCACTCTCTCACTCTCTCACTCTCTCACTCTCTCACTCTCTCACTCTCTCACTCTCTCACTCTCTCACTCTCTCACTCTCTCACCCTCTAGCCAAGGTAGCCAAGTTTACAAGCTCAAATCCAGAGCCAGTAATGTGAGGAATGCGTAGTTCTATTCCTGAGTATGACCGTTTTAACCCTAACTGTTCCCTAAAGCTAGCTAAGACATTTCTTTCTTCAGGAAACCTCCTGTTCAGTTGTGGGTTTTTGTGGGAGTCAATATTTCTGTTTGTGTGCATGTGTTTTTGTGTGGTTGTGCTTTTCTGTGTATGCAAGCATGCAACCATGCATACTAAAAGCAGTGGACTATCTGCTTTATTTCGACACAGATTGCATTGCGTTGTGTTGCGCAGAGCAAAGAGGAAACCATCACTGTTTGTAGTGGAGGGTTCACAGATGTTTCTAATGGCTATGGTTCTGTGTACACATGCACGCATTTCTTCACACCACCGACCTCAATTAGCTTTCTCTCTGATAGGCCACAGAGGGTTCCCATCAGAACACAGGGACAGAAAGAGAGAGACGGAGAGGCAGAGAAATGTAGAGGGAGAAAACAATGGGACGTTCAGTGAGGAACAGAAGAAGCAGAGCTGGAAACACGTTTACACGGCCGTGACCTTGGTTTGAAGGGAGCAAACTGAAGTGAAGAAGTGCAGGCTTTCACTTTGTATTACCGGCTTCATCCAGGGTGTGCGTGTGTGAGATGGCTATGTGTGCTTAGACTCCACCCCCTGCCTCCCTCTCTCCATCCCTCTCTCGCCCCTCCCCCTCTCTCCCTAACACCCCCTGCCTTCTTTCCTTCCATGTTTTATGTTTGCATTACCTTGATTCTCTTTAACTGTAGCAGACGGCAACCAGGAAGTAGTACAGACTGTAAGTGCTGCAGTGACTCCGTCGTTCTACACCAGCCATGAATTCAGTAGCACACACACACGCACGCTCTCTCTCTTTCTTGACGTGTCATTAGCTTTAGCTTCTGGAAGTTAAACGGGTTTTCTGCCCTGTGGTCACGCACATACACACACACTCACACGCATAGATTCACACACCCACGCTAACATATACACATAAGTTCAAGGGGTTTTCTGTCCTTGGCCAATATCATCACAGTGAATCAATAGTCATTGCTCAAAGCCAGAGGGAGAGACAGCGAGAGAGAGACACAGAGAGATACAGGGAGAGAGACAAAAAGAGAGGCAGAGAGAGACAAGAGAGTGACTGAGGGAGAGAGAGAAGAAAGGAAGACAGCAACAACTGGAGTGAGTGAATTAAGAAAAGAAATGATGGAGAAAGGCTAGAAATATAGCAGAGCCACCACCCTAATGCAAGAGGTGGAGGGAGAGACAGGAGGAGGGCAGGAGTGACAGTTACAAAACATATCCTAGAATAGACGCACATTGAACACAGGAAAGCCAGCTAACCACACGGTTATAATGATGTGAGTTCTGTTAACAGCGGTTAATGACTAAATTAATTAATGCCATTATTACACTATGTAGCTGCACTGTTATTGCTAATGTCGATCTGTGAACTAACCACATTAAGCATGCTCAATGTGTTTTAGTGCTTTCTGTATGCAATAGATGGAGATTGACTATGCCTAACTGAAATAATAAAATAATAGCAAATGGCTTCAGGAGGCCAACAGTTCTATCAGTTAATTGAATTTGTAATAGATATTTTGAAGATACTTACCATCAGCCTCTGTTCTCTATAAGTAACTTGGTCCAAACCTTTCTGCAAACATGACCTTGCTTATTATTTATCCAGCCCTTAATTAAGTGCTGATGATGGTGATGGTGATGATGATGTAGACATTACAATGTGTCTTAACAACTGCTGAGTTAATTTAGGCAGTATCATTGAGCAAAATGCACACATTTAAGCAGTGCTGAAGATGACAACACATGATGAGGTGTTGGTTATTATTTTCATGTATGCCGGTGTTCTGCAAACCTAATCTGACGTGTGAATGTTTAATGGTGTCAAATTGTCACCAAGATTTCTGAGGCAACAAAGGCAGTCAAAATGAAATGAAATGGTTTGTTGTGAAATGACTGAAGAAGCATGAATGTATGTGATCCATGTCTACATGTATATGTAGGGACTTAAAGTCCTCACAAAGATAGTACTTTGTGGAAAATAGGTTCCCAAGGTTTTTTGGCAGGTCATCACTAAGGACAATGTTATTTCCAGTTCAGGTGTTGGGTTAATGGATTAACGTACAGTTTGCATTTGAATTGGATGGAATTGGGTTTACTTTTAGATGTTGGTATTACTGGTAATGGGTTACAGTTATGCATCAGGTTGAGGTTAGGGTTAGGCATAAAAGTTAGGTTATTAAGGTTAATATTAAACATATAAAATATATGTATGTGTGTTTGTGTCTTTGATTATCTGTGTCTGTCTACAGATGGATGTCTTTGTGTTTGTGTCTGTATTTTTCTCATAATACGTTCATTATAAAGATAACTGCTAATTGCATCAAGACACAACAAAGCAAGGCTTTTTAACAGAAGGTCACAATGTTATAGAATATGACATAAGAATAACCCAAAGTTACTGAAAACTATTTTTAATTTTTTATGCTTTTCATCTCTGCATGTCCAGAATGTTGTGTAAAAATCATAAAAAATGAATCTGTTGCCTAGATCCTTGTATTGTTACTACCTGGTTGACTACTGACAAAGCCATTCATCTTTTTGTGCAGTAATATTGACTGTCTGTCGGAAACAGTGAAGCCAATGCACACTATTCTTATGAAACCAATGTGAGGATTGGTTGCAAACAAAACACTTCACAATAAATGTTGTTTCCATTTAGGACAATGTGTTTATTTGTTTAACCAGTAAGTCAGTAGAGAACCATTTCTAATTCGCAGTGACGATCTACAATAAAGGCATGCAATTGCAAGAAGAGAGGGAAAACAATACACAGTCCTACCCACACAGTAAAGGGTAATACAGTGTGCTCTGTTATTTTCTATAGTTTACTTTTTTTAGTAGAGTAATTATATTGTGAACTGTCAAATGCTTGTGTGTGTGTTTGTGTGTGTGTTTTCTGTGAACACAACACAATACACACGTACATGCACAAGTGAGAAAGTGAGTTAAGGAAGAGAGAGAAAGAGACAGAGAAGAGATATGAGGGAGGTAGAGAGAGAGATGAAAAAGAGGGGGAAGAGAGGGGGTGGAACTAAAACAGCGAGAGGGAGAGAGCACGAAAGAGAGAAAGGGAAAGATCTGCTGCAGCCAGATAAGTGTTTTACTGGCCGGTGTGTAAACAGAGAGGATGGGCAGTTCTACAGAAGATGAACTATGTTATTCTATTCATTAGGATTCCAGACACTCAATCCTCTACACACTATCTTTAGTCTAGTGTGGACTTTTGAAAGCTTTACCAGAAACTCTGTGGTCATTCCATAGCACACGTACATTAAACTGTGTCCCGAATGGCACCACAGTCCCCATAGTCCACTGCTGTTGACTTAAGCCCATTTTGGACCCTGCTCTTACGAAGCACTACTGTAAAGATCCCATCACCCCCCACCACCCGCACCACCACCTTCACTAATTAGGTTTGTGATGAGAGGTAACCTTAGCAGCTTTGGCCTTGTTACAAGCTGCTAGCACACAGCTAACGGACATACACACACACATTTGCAACTGAGAGCAACTGAGAGAGAGTCATAGGTGCTGTGGTATGACTGTGCAGTGTGGTTGGCTGCATGTGTAAGCACTTGTTTGCATCAGTATCTTAACTACTGGTTTGCCTCCAAAGCTACAGTAAGCAGGGTCTGTCCTGTTTAGTCACTGGTTGGGAGATCAGATGCTGCTGGGAATGGGATTGGAGGGCCAGTAGGGGGCATCCCTCCCTCTGATCTAAAGAAATCCCCAGTCTAAAGGGACAGGGATATTACTCGCCAGGTGTCCTCTCGATCTGTGGTTACTGAAGGTCCCATGGCACCGTGTTCATGCCAGTGCCATTGTTAAATGTTGAGTGTGACCCTCATAACATCACAACCACCAATCACCTCCTGCTCATTACCTCCTTGTTCGCCCCATAATCAAAATAAATTACCGGTGGTAGCATAGTTTAAAAAAACCAAACATTTTTGCAATCAATAATGTAAGTCGCTCTTGATGAGAGCACCTGATAAATTACTAAATGTAAATGTGTGTGTGTGTGTGTGTTTGTGTGTGTGTGTGTGTGTGTGT
>JACXGM010002900.1:20905-44510 GCA_016801145.1 Umbra pygmaea | reverse complement strand
TGGTGATATTGTGACGGTGGAAGCCAGTGGAACTGGTAATATTGTAAACTTATGGTGGCCATGTTTAAGTGGAGTTAAAGGAGCGTTCCCTTAACTGCACTTTGACAGTGTCTGTCATTCTGGCTTGTACTTGTAATGTTTACATGTACTTACCTGTATATACTATCCTCAATTGCACATCTCATTCCTTTTATGTCTTATTTTTTACTACCTTGGCACAATATGTTGCATTTCTGTGAATGTCACAAAATCCTGAAATGTTAGCAAGTAAGACAGGAAACTGGAGCTGAAAGGATATTTTTTGGGATATTTCAGCTAGACAATTATCCAAAATATACTTAAAAAAATCCACAATATTTACAAGACAGAAGGTTTCTCATTTCATGTTTGCAGGTGCGTCACCATCTCCCACTACCCTCAGGATAAAGGATACGTGCCCGCCTGCGTTCGAAGCGCCAGGTGGAAATGGTGTGCATCCAGGAAGCGTGTGCTCATTGTGTGGATGACACGCTCCCTGACGGCCAGCGGCCTGCGATGTAACACCCTCAGTGGGGTCTTCTGAGCTAGTTTTAACTCCTGTAAGCAGCAAAGGTTAAAGCTTTACTTCACAGTTTTCATGAATATTCAAAATCAAGATTCTAGAACACTAACATGTAGTTAGTAAAGTAGTGTGAAAGTCCTGAATAAATTGGCTTCTACAAACTTGAAATTAATCACTATTTTGTTCTAGCGTCAGTTATTATTATGTGGGGACAATGTGTACCATCTGATAGGAACAAATCCCAAGAAAATGTTAAATGCATTTTATATTAGTTTCTTTCCATGTCAATTCTGAATCTTATAATTTCTTGTATAATAAAATACATCTCTGTGTGTTATTGCCATTAGATTCAAAGTTCATTCATGTGGATTTCTTTTAATTGTAATTCCAGAAAAGGACCACAATATATCTGCAGTAATAATGGTATGATTGTTTGACAGTATTACTAACTACACCTACCTGTGTTATGATTGGCTGTGATATTTAAGCTTTTGTTTTATGACCCAGATTTGTTGTCAAAATGGGAGTGCTTGATTTTGTGGACTGGCCAAGTGGTCAATGTAGATATCTACATAGTGTGCTCCATTTGTGATAACACATGCAAGTGTTTGAAAAAGGGTACCGTAACTATTTCAATTGCTTTGAAATACATTTCCTAAAACTTAGAACAACATTTTAATGGCCATTTAAAGAGAAAAATTAAATGACTACATGCAATCGTGTTTTCTTAAGTGTTCAGTACTACGAAGTAAAACAGTTTTTAAAAATTAGTTTCTAAACAATATCTGAGTCCAGATATCTGGCATTTAATTTGCCTAAGTTCATGTTTCGGTGCAGTTGCCATTTCTATTAGCTTGTTATCACTGCAACTAAACATATTTAGAATAACAAACATGCTATTATCATGCTATCATCTGTAGCTAAATAATTTAATTAACAAAGCCACCCTTAGATTGACAGCAAGTCTCAGGTTAAAAAAATACAGAATAAATACAGGCATAAATCAATGGGGTGAAAGTTCAAACCAGAGCATGGACGCGTGATTTGACGTGAATGTGCACCATTTTAACAGACGAAAATGTGCAGTATCTAGGAGGTAATCATATGTCAAATTATAATATTTTGAGACAGTAGGTATGGTGAATTGACTAGGAATGCATGTGAAAATTGAGTTTGGGTAAAATACTCATTTTTCATGTCTTGTAATTCACCCATTGTCCACATGGGGGCAGAGCCCTGTGTGTGGCAGCTGTAATACAACTTTTACACTCACTTTGGTTTCCTCCAGAAACATGAGGTCATCTTTGCTGATGTCTTTGTGGGTCCATATGAGGGCGCTGTACGACTTGGTCTTGTCCTCCTCACCCTCCTTCATGTGCCCCATCGCATCTCTGCAAACACACACTTACGCATCAGCATCCTTCTCAGGTCTAGAGAAGGTCTCAAAATGGTGCCTCATTCTCCAGTGTGTTGCTCACCTGCTCACAATCTGCAGATCTCTGACTCTGATTTTGTCAGACGACTGGTTAATGGCCTGTGACAGGAAAAGACAGGGTACAATTGTGTGTTTGGGTTTGTGTGAGAGAGACCCTGTAGAGACACTGTGTGCGTGTGTGCGTGCGTGCGTGCGTGCGTGTGTTCATACCTCCTGCAGTTGTCGGACCTCTGCTTTATTGAAGCGGGCTCTGTGAGGATTCTGTAGCTCCACAGCAAACGGACGGCCTGTGAAGGAGACAGAGGCTTTACAACTCACACTGACACAGGACTGGGGAAGTAGTAATGTGCATTCACGTGTATGCCGTGTGTCAAGCCTGACCGTTTCCAAGCGTCCGCACATCCACGTCCTCTCTTCCTGAAGAGGAGAAATTGAACCCTGCAAATACCCCGGGGAAAAGAGAAACAAAACATACTCATCTTGAGCTACCACATTTTAGAAAATATTTTGAAAAGGTTGCGGTTCATTGTATCGAGTGCAGGTTTTTGATTCATGTCGCAAAAGGTTTTGCTACGGTGTGCCCTAGTGAATGGCGGACAGTACGCGCTTACCCTCTGCACGGAATGAGGAGAGCAGTGGTGCGGCAATCAGCTCTTCAACTGAGGACTCCATCCTCCGCTCCCCATCAATCACCCAGGGGGTCTGAGGCAAGGTGCGGGAGAACTTGTTGTATCTCCCTGAAATCACGAGGGCAATTACAAAGGGTCAATTCGAAGCGATCGACACAGAGGTTTCATTATTGTTCCTAACTTCCTAAAATTCCCTAGTTATGCAGTAATTGACCTGGCTCACTAGGTAAAAGTGCGCACTTTACCCTAATTTGCTACAGGGAGATGTCCCTCTACTTAATATAAGTTGATCTGGATAAGAGCTTCAATGAAATCATCCAAAAAGGATGACAGGAAGAAACTTACCCGCCACAAATACAGAAACATGAAGACACTGAACATCTTGCGCTATGCATTTGCTAGCCGGCCGTGGGGGGGGACAGGGAAACTTTCTACAGAAAAAATAAAACACAAAGCAATAAATCAAGTTATTAAGATTATTTAACATTTTTTTAAATAGCATCCTGGCCAAAACAGTCAGCAGCAAGTCATTACTGATAAGAGTTTAAAAAAATCATTAAAAAAAACAATTAAGAACATTGACAGCTTAAAGACTTTGCTTCCAAGTCATTCATCAGTAACGTAAAAGTGTTAGGCAAGATATGTTTGTCTAAATTCAAATGACCCTGTACGGGTATACGTCCCTTTTGCCAAACTCAATCCGGGCCCTTGTAGAACATAGAGAATGTTGGTAATAAACCAAAAACAGCTTTGTAAATAAAAGTATACCAATGACTTAGTCTGCAAGTGACTAGAGAAGCCAACCCAGACGTATAAAGCGCAATGATGTGTAAGGAATTTGCAATTTAATATATACAGTATGTCAATGCTCCAAGATAAAGTGTCAACTTATCTCAAGCACTAAGCAGAAGCATTCATATATTTAATATCACCATATTTGAGTTATAGACTGATACTAGCTTAAAAACAGGACTTATTTCTGAAATACAATCCCAATTTTACCTTAATTGTTTTTGCAAGTTGTTGAAGATGTTGCATTTTACAAGAGGCCATTATCAATTAAAATATCCATATATTAAGATGTTACAGCCTCAATCACCCTGACAAGTAGTAATTGTAGGAAGGGTGAGAGGTCTATTTTTGCCTTAAGAAAACATCATACATTTTGTTTTGTCAGTTCTGAGGATGAGCTTTAGTTTACACAGTGTTAAATGCAGAGTGCAAGTTCTGAAAAGCTTCAGCTAAGTTCAAAGCACAACCATAAATACAGAAGTCATCAGAATAAAAGTTGTGCATTTTACACATTTTGATCTAAATTGTTTATGTAAGTACCGAATAACGGAAGACCATGAACGGAGCCCTAACGTACACTATTCAATAGAGTTTTCCACACAAGCCCATCAAATTGAGGGTGTTGTTTCTGAATGTAGAAGAATGACAATGCTTTTATAAAAATTCAAATATCACAACAACGTGGCCGCTTACTTTACAAACTTCTCGTCAGAAACCTTCTCGATGGCTTTGACCACGGCCATCCTAGTGAAGACATTCTGATATGAACGTGAGACAGAAAGACATACAGATCACAGAATAATCAGTAAGTCATGATTTACACCAAAATCATCCAAACCATTTATAAAGCCAAACATTTTGCTCACGTTGTGACATAGCCCCAATTGTTCTCTTCACTCACCTGTTTGTTCTTAGTTGGTCTGAAGCAGTCTGGACAAATTCCAGCCCTGTGTTTAAGAAGTATGTTAAAAACAAAATTCTCCCCACCAATCTTTTTATTTTTATTGCATCAAATAAATCAATTAATTAATTAATTAACCAACCATCTATGAATCGATCTAGTCTACCATTGATCAGTTCCCTGAGGAAGCATGTGATTGGAGGACTTACAGGAAATGACAGTCAGAATCTGTCTCCGGGTGGGTGAACCCCACACCAACCTCAAACTGTTCAGTTTGTCGACTGATCTGTTGGAACAAAGTTTTTTCATTACATTGAAACAATTTTCCTTTTCTTCATGAGTATATGTTGACAGAGAAAACAGAGTTACAACCCTGAGTGCCATGTTGTGTGTGCCTTCATATTTAGCCTGTGATGTTTAGTTGGCAAACAGACCTGGAACTAGACTAGCTCAATAGATATTGCTATGGATTCAGGTAGTGCACACCCCCACCTTGTTTTGTTTCACCACCCAATTGCTCATGTCTAATTCCCCTTAGACTTCTCTTGTTGGAAACCCCTATCAGGTGCGGTATGTATGAAGTTTAATCACATGCTTCCTCCAAGCACATTTTTCCAAGCCATCCGATTGTTATCACACTGTCATTCAACACAAAAGCCTTAAATCAGTACATAGAATTCACAGGCACCTGACCTGCACAAGGAGTCGCACAAGACTATTTACCCATCTACCCTGTGCAGCAGGCCCGTACCAGTCCCCCCCGGGTAGTTGGAATGCCACAACCAGTATTCGAACCCTGGTCACCGTGGTGCAATTGTCTTAGGCACAATTAGTGCATTAGGAGCTGATGTAAAAATGGATTTGCACCTTGATTTTTCCTTCATGAATTGCTGCATTTTAGCTTTATTTTTTACATTGTTTTGTTTTTATACCAATAGTGTATATCCGACCCATCAGCAGGGAGGCCTATTGTGTGGCTGTGAACTACTTCCGGGTCAGTGGTCACTGACCTTGGTCACCACAGGTATGCCCCCTAGCTGTTTGGACACCAGACCCTGCATTATCCACTTAAATGCCTCCTTCACCGGGATGACGTCATCCTTATCGAGGCACATAGATTTCTCCCTGGATATGTTTAACAAATCAAAAATCATCATTAGTAAGGAAAGGTGATGATAAAGATAATGACATGCAGTGAGTGTTGTTGTAATGTAGTGTGGTGATGTCATGAAACTTTTGGATATATATTGAGATCTCGATAAATTATGGATACCGCTTACCTCACTTCCTTCTTAATATGAAGCCAACAAGAGTGCTGTAGGAGGTTTGCAGATAGAGAGTGTTATTATTAATATTATTATTTCAAGTACTTTTTTTTACAGAACAGGCTTTGGCAATACAGTTGTAATCCAAATTATTCAACCCCCATTGCAAATCAAGTTTACTGTCAAAATGTATAGACATTCAAATGTTTGCAATGAACAAATCAAACAAAAGTAATTGAAATAGATCAACCGACGAATGGTTCAAGTGGTTTCCCCAAATCCAACTGCAAATGCAACTCATTATCACTTCTCCAGTCACAAAATTATTCAACCACTTCATGGCAAGCATCTTTAGTACTTAGTAAAGCAACCTTTTATTGTTATGACTTGCTGCAAACAAGATGCGTAGCCAGACACCAGCCTCTGGCAGTGTTCCTGAGGAATCTTTTTCCATTGCTCATAAGCAATGGCCTCCACGGGTTCTATTCTTGGGTTTGCGTGCTGCAATCACCTTCTTCAAATCCCACCAGAGATTTTCTATGGGGTTCAAGTCAGCTGCCTGTGGTGGCCACTGTAGCATCTTCCAGGACTTCTTCTGCAACCAAGCTTTGATGGTATTTGAGGTATGTTTGGGATCATTGTCCTGTTTGGAATGTCCAATGATGCCCAAGCTTCAGCTTCCTCATCGATGACATGACATTTTCTCCTAGGATTTCCTGATTCTTCAATTAATCCATCTTGCCTTCCATACGTTGCAGGTTTCCTGTGCCAAAGGATGCAAAGCAGCCCCAGAGCATCACCGAGCCACCACCATGCTTGACTGTGGGCAGAGTGTTCTTTTCAGCATATGCTTCATTCTTTGTCCTCCAGACATCCCGCTGATCCATTGTGCCAAAAAGTTCCAGTTTAGTTTCATCACTCCATAGAATAGAATCCCAAAACCTCTGTGCTTTCTTTATATGATTTTGTGAAAATTGGAGCCAACTTTTCTTGTGCTTTTGGTTGAGAAGTGGTGTACATCTTGGGAGTTTTGGCATGGAAACCTGCATTTAGTATGCACCTTACTATGCTCACTGAAACCTCAGTGCCTGTTTCCACCAAGTCTTGCTGCAGGTCTTTTACAGTCACTCAAGGGTTTTTCACAACCTACCATCAGAAATCTGGTTGCAGACGCTGTGAACTTCCTTTTTCAACCCCATTCAGGTAGTGTAAACACTGTTTATTTAACTATGAACTTGTGAGCTATGCTTCCAATGGTGTCTCTGGGAATATTCAGTGCCTTCCATATCTTTTGTATCCTGTTTCAGATTTGTGAAGGGCGATGATCTCTTTTTTAAACTTTTTTGGACCATTCTTTCGACCAAGTTTCTCACAAGCAGTCAAACGTGACATTCAACAAACACCTAGTCAATTCAGGTATTTCATGTGTTCCAGCTCAAGCACACCTTGGGCCTCATGTATAAAAGATTGCGCAGTTTACATACCAGAAGATAGCGTACGGCCAAAACTGGAAAAGTACCTACGCACAGAAATATTCACATGTATAAAACCGGTTGTATGCCAGGTCATGCGCATCTTTCCTTAATAAATCACAATCAACGTGAAATTGAACGCACGTGAACGAGCCACTGACCTTGCCTTGCCTCCTCCCATAAATTAATATACAGGTAGCCTATATATGCGCCCCTTAGGTAATTTCTTTGCCTGAATTACAATGGCTAAACACGCAAAAAAGAACATTTTCACAGACTGTGAGATCGAGGTTCTAACAAGAGGTGATGGCGAGGAAACGTGGCCTGTCATCAGGTATTAGGAGAAAAAAAAGTAGACGGAGTGGAAAACTGTCACTAGGGCCGTGAATGTTCGGAGAACCGGACCATGGTCACCCATCATAATTAAGCAGTGCCAACGGCCTTTCAGCTGCCGTATGGTCCGGTCCACCACTGACCGAGCCCCCTATATGTACATCAGCCGCGGTCGGTGAATCTTAATTGGGGAGGACGGGCTCGTATTACGCTCAGAACCGGAGTGAATGGAATGTGTGCAAATAAATAAAACAATTGGTTTCGTTCGTGGCGCACCATTCCATTCACTCCAATGCCGAGCGTAATACGAGCCCGTCCTCCCCAATTACGATCCACCGACCGCGGCTGATGTACATCATTGTAATGCTGCTCTTGCTCATTTTGGGGGTTTGTGAGCGGGGTGAGGAGCCAAGTTTGCAACGGGTAACCACGGTCACCTGCGGGTACACATTAACCACATACTCAGATGCCAATACAAGATCATAGCCTTATTTTACCGTATAGCCTAATGATCATAAATGACATTCATTACCAAAAAGCCAGCCATCCTGCACAGCCCCTGCTTGCGACAACATTTGTCAAACACATTTGCGCATCACAGATCACTTGCACATTAATAGAGTGGAAGTGTTTTCTGTTCACATAAGCAAATTCATTATGGTGCCCTAATAGCAAAGTGAGTGCAGTCGATGTCTCCGATTACATTTGGAAATCGGCTCATCGCTGCGAATTGCAGTTTAATGTTGGCCTGCTCACCAACAGTGAAGGGAAATTTTATGTACCTGGGTGACATACGGATGTGACCATTCCATAAAACTGCCATGGCGCGGCTCAGAGATGGTTGGGAAATGTCTGACCTGTCAGCCAGCTCTCTCTAAAAAGCGCTGGTTGCGAGGAAGCCCAGTGTGGTGAGAACTTGCAAAGGGACAGGTGACGCGTGATTCCTTGCAGTCTAAAGTTCTAAAGCCGGCCCAAGCTTTTATTTTTATTTATCCTTTATTTAACCAGGTAAGTTGACTAAGAACAATTTCTTATTTACAGCAACGACCTGGGAGCAATTAGGGTAAAGTGTCTTGCCCAACTACATTTGGCTCAGTCGGGAATCGAACTAGAAGTCTGACTAGAAGTCTGACTCCCTACCCACTGAGCCATCTGCGCCCCAAGCTCAGCAACAGCATAACCCTTGGCAACCTGAATTGACTCAATAGCCAGTCATCATCACGGGCCAGCAAATCAGTTTGGTCTCTGAATACACGCTCTCTCCGGATTCTCCTATTTGCAATGACTTCTAGCAGTGCCAGAGCAGCCATTGCGCATCAAGTATAGCAGCATGATTTGCATGTCCTTTTATAGGCTACACCTAATTTCCCACACCTTGTTCACTTATTTACACATAATCCACAGAATCAATTGAGCTTCAACAGTGAGTGATTTTGCACAACTGTTACTGGAGGTGGATCCGGGCGTCATGCCTCCTTTGCGTTATGGATGAGCCAAAGTCAGGCTCACAGAGACAATTGCATTTTCTCATGCCAATCTTGTAGCTGCACAGCGAGTATATATTTCATCTGTGGTAAATAATCTGTGCTGTGTGCAATGTTAACCATATACAGAGGGTGATATGCATTTCCTGAATGATTTTGCAGTTCGTTTGACACCCTCAATTTTAACAAAAGTTATTGAGTGGTGGCAGATTAAGGTAATAGCATTTCCCGTTTGGGTTTTGGCATTTTGATGTGAGTCAATCACATCAATGATCAAACTTTTATTAGCGGATGTAATTATGTTTTTAGAATAGTCAACGTCCTAGACGTATGACAGTAACTGTAGTGGACACTTTATTTTGTAATGTTTGGTGAGTTATGGCACTTTTCAGTTGGAATTTGTCACGTTACAGAGCCAGACAAGAATTTGCGTACTGCCCGCACATTCTTACTTCTGCTCAAAAGTTTCCGTGATGGCCCGCATATTCTCATGGCAAGTTAATTTTTATACATCACACCATGTGCATGGAAACCAGCGTATGCAAGCTTTTCGTGCTTACGCAACATTTATACATGAGGCCCCTGGTGTAACTAATGAAGCCCATGCTTGAGACAACACCTGTTTTGCATATTTGTGCTGTTGTGAGGGATTCTATTTAGGAGGTTGAAAAATTTTGAGACTGGAGAAGTCATTATGTGTTGCACTTTCAGTTGGATTTGGGGAAACTACTTGATGCATTAGTTGTGTTGAGCTATTTCAATTGCTTTTGTTTTAATTGTCTATTGCAAACAGCTGAAAGTCTGTACATTTTTACAATAAACCTGGTTTGCAATGGGGGTTGAATAATTTTGATTGCAACTGTATGTACATTGCTACATTATGCCCAGGGCTTCCCGCAGCACTTTGTTGTCAAGGCGGTCGCCCAGGCAAGAGCCGATAGCCGCCGTAACTGAGCAGTCCCAAAAAAGTAAATGTGACGTGTGATATGTGTCCGACCAGTGCCATCTGCTGGCATTTTATTGTCATTGCGCTCTGTTAAGTGCGCAGCAATAAACAAGGCAAGGCAAGTTTATTCATTTAGCACATTTCAAACACAATGGCAATTCAAGGTGCTTTACATAAACAGGAAAACATAAAAATTTAAAACAGATTAAAGATAAAATTAAAGCAATTAAAATAAAAAACTATTTGAAAAATAGTACAGTTTAACAAATAAAAGAGACTTAACGAACCATATGAAATATAGTGCAATCAGTTCGGACTTAGCACAGTGTTCATTCAGTAAATGCGTACCTAAACAGGTGTGTTTTGAGTCTGGATTTAAAGGTGACTACTGTTGGAGCACATCTGATCTCTTCTGGGAGCTGGTTCCAGCTGCAGCTAGCATAGTAGCTAAAAGCAGATTCTCCACGTTTTCAGTGAATCCTTGGTATCTCTAGCTGATGTAATCCTAATGATCTGAGTGGTCTGTTGGGTTTATATTCAATGAGCATATCTGCAATGTATTGAGGTCCTAGGCCATTGAGTGATTTATATACCAGTAATAATACTTTAAAGTCTATCCTAAATGTGACTGGGAGCCAGTGTAGAGACCTGAGGACTAGCGTGATATGTTCATATTTCCTGGTTCTGCTTAGAATCCTGGCAGCAGCATTCTGTATGAGCTGTAGCTATCTTATGGTCTTTTTGGGAAGACAAGTGAGGAGGCCATTACAATAATCCACCCTGCTGGTGATGAAAGCATGAACAAGTTTCTCTAATTCTTGTCTGAAAACAAAGCATCTAATTCTTGAGATATTTTTAAGATGATAATATGCTGATTTAGTTATTGCTTTAACATGACTACTGAAACTAAGGTCCGACTCCAGAATCACACCAAGATTCCTGACTTGATCTTTAGTTGTTTGACACCTAGCATCAATTTATGCGTTCACCTTGAGAACTTCATCTTTGTTTCCAAATGCAATGACTTCCATTTTGTCTTTGAAGAAATTTGAAGAAATTTGAAGAAATTTTTGGCACACCCAACTGTTAATTTCATCAATGCATTGGCATAGGGAGTCAATGGGGCTGTAGTCGTTAGGCAATAGGGCTAAGTAGATCTGGGTGTCGTCTGCATAGCTGTGGTAAGCAATTTGTTTCTTTCTCATTATTTGGCTCAGTGGGAGCTAGGGCTGGGCATCGTTCAAAATCTTTTGATCCGGTGCCAATTTCGATACCTCAGTTTCGATACCGGTTCCTTAACGATACTTTTTTCGATACCATATTTTTTTGAATCCATTTCAACATCAACAGAATACAGTAAACCAAAAACCTTTAATTTACACCTTAATTGTTTACCAGTAAAGCACAAAACATAACAATATATTGTTTCATTCTTTTTACTGACAATAACAGTAAAAAAGGTTATCCAGGCTAAAAGATTCCGTATTGCTACAGAACTCCCTTAATATTTATAGCTTGCTCACCTCCACCATGAGGCCACCATAGGTGGTTATAGGAACAGTCCACTTCTAAACAGTTCTACTAACTACTCTCCCCCAACACCGGTTTTGCTATTTGCATTCGCATTGGCAAGTGGGCCTAGGAACTGGTAGGAGGGATAAGGGAGTGATGAAAGCACCGCAACGGTCTTTTATATTATAGCGTTGTTACTTGACTTTAGCGTAGGGCCACATACAAAAACATTCAACTGTGAAATGTTGTTGTAACACTGGGTGTATGATTGGAGATGTATGCGGATGATCTGATTGTTTTCAGCTCAAGTAGTGCTGTGTTCCTTCAAGGGATGGCTGTTTGTTTGTTTTTTTTTTGTTCAGATTACAATGCTGAATACACACAACATCCAATACAATTAAAAAAGAGTGTTGTGTTGATATGTCCTAATAACTGAGTTTGAACCGCGGCGTTTAAAAACTAGGCTGGAGTTATATAAATTGAGTACTTACGATAAAAACACAAAAGACGAAGGCTCCAGCATAGTGTTATACGCAACAGACAAACGAAGCGACCGGCATAATTTATAACCCTTGTGACTGCTCTATGGCACCGATCTTATCTTTCCTAGGAAATGTTACCTCGTGCTGCCAAAGTGAAAGGATTGACACTTCTGGTATGGTCTTCCTATTCCTAACATCAGGGTGGACACGCGCAGAGGCTAATGTGAAGGGGGAAATAGACAGCTAACTAGAGCAACCGACTAGCAGCACAAGCTAACATACATTAGAGTGTTAATAGGTTAGTGTTAAGGAAAATAATTGAGTTTCGACTGTCAATCGAAATGAGCGCAACAACGGCAGTAGTAAACCTATGTGTTCGGTTTAAGTAGTGAAATTACACTTCTGTCAAGTATTTCCAAAATTTGTAACCTTACCGTTATGTCGGAAAAACAAAGATGCTGCCTGGTCAAAGAGTAACGTTAAACTGTATACGACTGCAAGTATCTTCAGAAATCCTCTGCGTGGTGGTGTCTCTTTCACATTACGTGTTTTAAGTTGCGTTAGACAGCCAATCGCCAGTGACTTTATCATTTTACGCAAGTATGCTAAATGATTATTGGCTCACAGACGCTTTGGAACCGAAAATTGGCACCGAAAAATAAATACTTTTTCGATACTCGATAGTATCGACGTATTTCGGTCGGTGCCATAAAAGTATCGATGTTCGGTGCCCAGCCCTAGTGGGAGCATATACAGGTTGAATAGGAGTGGTGCGAGAATTGAGCCTTGTGGGACTCCACATGTCATGGATGTCCATTCAGACTTATGGTTGCCTATACTCACATAGTAACCTCTCGCTTCTAGGTATGACCTGAACCATTTTAGGACCATCCCAGAAAGCCCAACCCAGTTTTCCAGCCTGTCAAGAAGTATGTTGTGGTCGACAGTGTCAAATGCAGCACTAAGGTCGAGTAGTACCAGCACTGATAGTTTGCCTGTATCTGTATTGAGGCGAATATAATTTATTGTCTTTACGAGCGCTGTCTCTGTACTTTGATGTGGTCGGAAGCCAGATTGACAATTGTCAAAGTGTCCATTTGAGCTTTAGAATTTGTTCAGCTGATTGAAAACAACTTTTTCATAATCTTGCCTATAAAATGGAGATTTGAGATTGGTCTGTAGTTGCTCAATACGGTGTGATCCAAATTGCTCTTTTTCAGGAGGGGCTCTTTTTTTAGGGACTTTGGAAAAGTCCCAGAAAGAAGTGAGGAATTTACCAATTCTAGGAGATCTGCTTCTAAACATTTAAACTCACTTTTAAAAAAAAGATGTGGGAAATGTGTTTACAGTGAACACGATCACCATTGCGCATTTCAAAAGTTGTTTTGAACCCCCCCCATGCACAAACCGAACCCGACCGCCTTAACTAACAAATTTTTTGGGGGAAACCCAGATGCCAATAAATTAATTTGAACAATTTCATAGAGACAAAGAGAGGAAAGAACAAGTTCAGCAACCTCCTTAGGCAATAATATTCTGTGTACAATCGTTCATCCTGAACACCCTAACAAGGTATATCTGTAGCACCCATATCTGTAGCAACTGAGGCTATTGACATTGCGCTCGAGATTAGAGTCTAGACAGAAAAACATCCAGGTGGGATTGCTAGTGGTGCGCCCTCTAACCATCAAACCTGAGGTAACTACGACCTCTACTGGTCAATCAAGTGGTAGATACGACCTCTAGTGGTCAACCATGGGGTAACTACTACAATGATTATGCTATGTAGCCTGTGACTAATGACAATGCACCATGATAAAAATAAATATACTGGCATTGATTTCGGCATTTAGCGTGATTACAACCTACCGTATGTGACAATTCTACTTCAACACAGTTGTTTGTTAGACAGTAATCAAGCAAGCCCACAACATATACACTGACCTCTCGGACAGACAGCTGTGCCGGCAGGGAGACAGACAGAACCATTGTGTCAAACTGATAGTTTTCTGCCTTCACCACACCTGAAATCTGTAAACACAAACAAAGACAGCAAATATTCCTCTACCTGTTTGAGTGTTGGTTCAGCACTAGGTTTCATACAGTGATTCAGACAGAATCTGTTGGGAGCCTTAATTCATGATGGATACTTAATCACTAGCAAGCTACTGTCTGCCAGTCAAATCTGTCTGTTAATAAAATTACCCCCCAAAAAAGTGTTTATTTCCTTTGAGAGTCCCATGGGAGTGATGCATATTTGCCAATCAGCAACGATTGTACATTTAAAAGTTAATTATATACAGGATATCCCCTTAGAGCATCTTACAGTAAAGTGCCTTGCTCAAGGACACAACAACATTTTGGCACAGTCGGCAAACCTTGCAACTACAAGTCTGACCCTCTAACCACTGAGCCAGTGACTATCTAGTGGAGCTGTCAATCAAAAACAAAATAATAATTGTGAAGTGTTAAAACATGGTAATAAAAATCATATTATTACAGCATAAACACACCTTTGTAGCATGGGCTTCATCACAGAAATCCTGTAGAACACCCAGGCACACCACACACACATCTGAATCCATTGGCTCAGCATTGCCTTGGTCTGTCACTGTGGGAACCAGGACTGACTCATCTTCTGATTGGTCATCAATCTTTGCTGTGTCCAGCTTTATTTTCTTACTCGGGGGATCTTCTGTGAGCTGCTCCGGCACTCCTGCAACTTGGGCAACCTTGTTCTCTGCATCTCTAATGAAATCACAGAGTTCCCTTGATATATCCTAAGCATGAGAAACAGACACAGATTATAAAAAATATTTCCATACTGTTTGAATTTACATTGTCATGTCTCGAGATGGCAGTCGCACGTTTGTGGTTGTGTCATTAAAGACATCTTGAGCTAGGTGCATTAGCGCTTAGAAACCAGCCCAGCCCATTGACCTACATGTGAAGAATTTCCACTTAATACACAGTTCTCCTGGGCCGCTTGCAAAGCCCCAGTTGGGATCTTTCTCAATCTATTTGTGCGCTTCCTCCGGAGGTCGCGTGAAATTCGAGAGACCCACAAACTTACACACTACAAGCGTACTCGCAAATGTTGCTGATATCTATTGGAGTGTATATGCACCCATAGATTTTCATGGGTAGATAATGTATGATAGTGATTCTACTTGTAATTTATGCACATATAAACAACTTATTAGACAGCCAGCCAAACATGGGAAGTTTGAAATTGAACTGTGTTTATTACAAAAATCCCAGATTGCATCTTAAGCTACAAAAATATATTAATAGGTTATCAGCTGTTCACCTTACCAAATTCAAGGTAATCTAAAGTTTTAGGCTACATACAATGTTGGAGGAGTTAGTCCATAAATGACAATGCACTTGTAACTCAACAAAGTTTTGTCTGCTCTGGCCACTAACAAATGTAAACCCAATTCAATCCAGCTGTAGCATTAACCAACCTCATAAGACTTTCGGTAGGCTGACTGCACCTCCAAGCAACAGAACCTTAGGACACAGCGGGCACAGCACCCAGCTTCCAGCAGCTTCTTCACTATTGGTCGATCATTTTCTTTCAGAGGCAACATCATATAGCTGTAAATGGCCAAACATCAAAGGAAGATGACTGAAAAAACTAAGCGAAATACAGAAGTGCCTTGCTCAATGGCATAACAGTTATTCTGAATGATCGTCTAGTCTTCATCTATATAAACTTTGCACTACAAATACATGTATGAGTCCTACTGTATTGTACAATAACATAAAATTGATTCAGCCAGCTGTAACGTTAGACACTACTGTTTTGTACAATAACATACAATCGATTCAGCCAGCTGTACGTAACGTTAGACATACACTGTAAATTGGTTAGAAATGTCATTACTACAGTTTATCTGACAAAACAAATTACTCCGCGCAAGCTGTCAGAGCTAAACTCAAAGTCATAACCATACCTTAAAATAATTGCAAATGAATTACTATATATTAACGAAAACCCAATCACGGTTCAATCGTTTGGACCCTCACTTCTGCAGCTCCAGGAAGACTTCGTTGAAATTAGACTCAACTAGTCGAATCAGATCTTTCAAACTTGATTAGAAGGATTGATTCTTTTGATGCACACCACCGGACCCATGAAATTGTTGTGCAATATTACGATATTGTGTAACTGTGTAAATACCATCATCAGTAAACATACATGTATACGTTTATTTAATGAACCAAATTTTCTACTACCTTTGTCTTGTAAAACGCATGGCAAATTGTAAGACCGCTAAAGAAAACGTCATATCAAAGCGTCTTCAAAACTGACAGAAGGGTCCTTTATCTGAAAGAGTCGCAGCCGGTGGCTCTGGAAGGTTCTGAACCGTGCGGAGATAAAACCAAATCTAATACCATCTGCAGCCAGGGCAACCCTTTCTGTGTTTTAGGGTACATCTGTACCCGTCAGAAGTCTGCTAGAAATATATTCCTGTGAAAATAAGTAAGGATACCTGAACCAATGTCTGCACCAAAGATGTCAAATGGTGGGATGAAAAACAAAGGACGCGGGGCATATGTAGACCGTGACAAGCCCGCACAGATTCGGTTTAGTAACATCTCTGCAGGGAAAGGTAAAGTACACATACAGTATCGTTATTTGATTGTTGGATGAAGTAATCACTTCCTTGTTTCAGTATGTTTGCCAATTAGTAGTTGTCTGCTGCGACACTCCCGTTGCTAATGAATGGATGCTTCCCCTGTCTTAGTCTGGGCAGGGCAACCAACCGTTACTCGTTAGTAGCCACAAGTTGGTACCAGAAAGGTAGCCAGATCGTTAGCATGACTCAGTAAGCTGTCACAAATGTGTTATTTTTGTCAAGATGATATGAAAATCGGTTTGGTTATTTTTAAGTTGGCCCTTGTTTCTCTTACTGGTCAAGCAATAAACATTGTCCATAAAAGGTGCCTAATGTAACTGGGGCGGGTATTCTATGTGGAAGTAACATATTTTTGTTTGACAGCTGTGGCTGAATGCATCAGAACCAGTCTCGGCCCTAAGGGCATGGACAAAATGGTAATTATATTTAACAAATTGTATGATTTCTTGACATCATGTCACAATTTCTTAATGTTACTTAATTCGAGTTTTATTAAAAGAGAAATTGATTTTTGCAGATCCAGGACGGCAAGGGTGATGTGACCATTACTAACGATGGGGCCACCATCCTGAAACAGATGCAGGTACTCCACCCTGCAGCTAAGATGGTAAGGTTCCATGGGAGTTTTTATTGTTTCTTAACTATGCATCTCCTGGAGTTTTCACAATTTGCTTCTTTGTCCATTGAGGTACATAAACAATGTCATAAAATAAACTCAGTGCTTTGCTGGTTTCCTTTGAGATGGTGGAGTTGTCCAAAGCCCAAGATATTGAAGCTGGAGATGGCACAACCTCCGTGGTTGTGATTGCTGGCGCTTTGCTGGACGCATGCGCCAAACTGTTACAGAAAGGTCAGTTGTGATTCACACCCACTTGTTATGCTACTTTGACAGATTTTACTGGCAAATTCAGGGGCTACCATTGTGTATTCTGGGGGTGTAATGATATGCCTAACCCACGATATGGTATGCATTGCGGTTTGAGTATCACAAGATGGTACGTTTTCGGTACAGCGCAAAAAATGAGTGAAAATGGATATTAAAGATACATTTTTTGTTTAATTGTTGATATATACATTATTTGAAGCAGCGTGTGATGGCATGCACCTACATTAGCAAAACATTCTGTTTTCAAGGGGTAGGTGACATTTAATGTCGAACTATGGTATGAAAATCATTGTTGGCAGAGTTTGTTCAACATGTGTTGCATCAACCAGTACTTGGATGAAATGCTTCCACACTACGGATTTATTAGTAATTTTTTCTGAAGTACTAATAAAACCAACAGTAGATTTAAAGTGTAAGACAATTTATAGTGAATCTAACAATTGCGTTCACGAGAGCAGCATGCAAAAATAAAAAATAACTGAATTTTTTTAGGTTAATATGTTGTAGGCCTTAACCAATATAATTGTGGAAAACACCTTTGGTTAAAAAAAATTGTATTAGTGTTGCACTTTTTGTCTTGCATAATATCATAATATTCTGTAGCACATTTTCTTTCAGCAGTGGTGTAGTTAAGTGACACAGGAGGGAATCAGATCTCACACAGCCATACGACTGCTCAACTACAGAAATCTTAGCTGACCAAGAGCATATCGCTCAAACAAACGACTAGTCGACTGAAGCTGGTCAGCCCTAAAATTTTGTCCTTTTATTTTCTACATTGACTTCATTAAGCCTACTGGGGCATAATACTGGAAAATTAACTAACTATTACTGCATCTTTACAGCACAATATGTCTATGGTACCGCAGCTCAAGTCTAGAGTTTTTAGACTAGCTTGGGGAAAAATGAACCTCAACAGGACTGCGTCTTTGTTCATGAGTAAGCATCTGCAATTTTGTCAAACACATTAGATCTGCAATCTGAAATATGTAATGCTTAAAGTAGCCCAATAACAAATAAAAAAACATTCTACAACTGGCAGTTCACCTGCCTCAGTGGCTGATAGGTTGGGAAAAATTACCAGGCAGTGTGGAAAAAGTACCCGCATTTGGTGGGTGGCGGCAGATTTTTTTCCACACTGTCCGCAACGCAACATGGATAGCCCCAATGAATTGATAATAAAATTTGTTCTCAACTATTTTAATGATCGATTTGTATTGATTCAAAGTTGCAGCACTAATATGCCCAAATGCTCAGAATAGCCAAATGTATATTTCAAATTGATCTGTTTTTTTTAAAATACAGTTGAAAGACATTTTACAATGGGCTTAAATTACTGGCACCCCTGACTGCCAATGCAAAAACAGTACTGTAAAAATGTAAACAATACAATATTATAGAGAAACTCAAAATACCAACATGAGAAATACTGTACTGGGTGCTTCTCCATGGACATCGGGAGTGCATTAAAAACAGAGGTGTAAAAATTTGTTGGCATCTATCAAATTCAGACATTTGCTTTTAATTAAAAGAATATAGAGAATGTCTGAACACCTTTATTACTATAAAATGACAGCTGTTGGAGGAAAAGCACAAATGATTATTTCCCTAATTACCCCATGACCTCTTATCCAAACGCTGCAGCTATCGATTATTTTAGTATTCGAGTATTCTATCGATCATTCCATCGATTAATCGAGTAATCGGCTAAGATATACTTCGTTTTATTGAAGGGCAATAATGTAAAATACTTTGGTTTATTTTTCAGAAAAACCAACATTTTTATTGCCTAAATTGCTTACAATATAATCTGTCAAAAAAACTAAATATTAAGTGCAACTAAGTGGCATCTTACATTGGTTTATAAAGAAAACATATTCTAAAATGCAATAACAACCTCAAGGCATACATTAAGTTGTGCAACTTAACTCCCAGAATTAGAAGTTTCAACCTGAGACTGATCTGTACATAGCCTATAGGCTATGTACGTATTAGTTATACTGAAACTATTTTAATGTATTACAATCTCACACAGCTCATTTAGTTCGATTTTGCACTCGATACACTGTACAGAGTTTTCGTATTAATTACATTTGAACTGATTCCAAACTTTGGACACTTTCTGTCGTTTTCTCCAGCCTGTCTTTTCTCTTAGCCCCTTACTATTTACTTACGCGCTCGTTCTTCATGTTGTAATCTCCGTCGTCAGTCTTCATCGCATGTGTCTCCAGACCAGTGTAGATCTAGCTTCTTTAGTGGATTCCTAGCCTAGCCTAGTTTCGCCTTCAGAATAATAGCGCTTGATTCAACGCAATAAACATCGCGTAACAACAAAGGAAACATTGCACATTTCGAAAAAATGCCACTAAACTCTATTAGAAAAGTGTGACATATTTACTTACTAATATTTTACACACAGTTTACTAAAAAGAAAAATTTTGTAAAACTCACCATAGCAGTTTGTGTTTCTGGTGGCTGCTTTTTTGCACACAATGTACACAATGTTCTCAATGCTCGTTCATGTGTGCACACTTCTACGTGCATTAACTATGGAGTTGCCTTTACTTGATCATTCACCTGAATTCTCCTAGCTAAAATGCTACAATGTGCAAACAAATGTTTTAATGTGTTCTTAATTTAGACACTTCTATAAGTTGTATTAAAATAGTATTTTTATCAAAAGCAATCACTTTGACAGTACAGAATCCTACCCAATACTCCTTATGCTGAGTCACTGTAGTTTGTTCCTGCACTGCCTGCACCTTCTGGCCACATCTGAAAAGCAGCCCATTTAAAAAAACAATGACCTTGCGCACAATGCAAAAGAGGTCCCTAGCATCCTAACTTCCAGTCTTTTCTCTCTCCTGCCTGTCTCTGTTTACTAGTCTCTAAATAACATCGGAAAACACCTGTTAAAATCCTTCATCCTTTTTTCTCCAGATGAGCACATGTGGGTGATCCTGCTCAGATGTGTCTATAGTGCCTGCTGTTTTTAGGTTACTGCATCTCAAACCTTCCTGAAAGCCATCCTCTGTGCTTCTCCATCAGGCATTCACCCCACCACCATCTCAGAGTCCTTCCAGAAGGCTGTGGATAAGGGAGTAGAGGTGCTGACCGCCATGAGCCAGCCGGTGCTGCTGAGCGACCGCGAGACGCTGCTGAACAGCGCCACCACCTCCCTGTGCTCCAAGGTGGTGTCGCAGTATTCCAGTCTGCTGGCGCCCATGAGCGTGGACGCCGTGATGCGCGTCATTGACCCAGCCACCGCTACCAGCGTTGACCTGCATGACATTCACATCGTCAAGAAGCTAGGGTGAGGAGGGGTAACTGAAAGGGTTTTGGCTCAGAAGTAGGCTTAGTCATGATCATGGTGGTTTGGCCACAGTTACTTTCGTTAGGACACGCAACACAGAAATTCTTCAGGGTTTAGCAAAAGTACAATGTTTTCAGTTGCTTTTCTGCCATTTGGTGTCTATTTATCAGGACCCAGCTGTTTACCACAGGCTACTAATCTATAATTTTCAAAAAAATATGTAGAAGAGCAAATTTTGTTTTCTGTCAAAACTATTGTTGATGTTATCATCCAGGTGCACAGGCATTTTACTTTGACTGGTATTTATATTTTGTGACACGCATCCCTGGTTATTCAATGTATTATTTTACAGAATATAGATTTAATAATATATTAAACATTTTTTGCAGTTGCAGAGCTGCTGACAAGGCAGGGTCAGTGGGAATTAGACAAGACCAATTGGGAGGGGAAAACATGGGGACAAATCTCAAGTTAATGTGTTTATGTTCATTTTTTTCGTTGGCTGTTAGCTACTTTAACTAGATCGTCTACTAGCCTACTGTGCAGCTAGTTAATGTTTGCTGGCAAACTGTATACAGCTGTAGACAATTGTCTAGCATGTGCCTGAAATAGTATGATTTGTCATTGCTGGCTGACATGCATCCAGCTGGTATTTTCAATGAAAGATGTGCAAGAAGAACTGCTGGGCTCCTTGTGTAAATGGTGCACCCTCTATTGGATCACAATAAAATAGACAAACGTTTGAATACCAGTGCTCCATTGTAGTCTGCAGGCCTGGGGAAAAACTCATCCAATGTATTTGTTTTGGTTCCTGCTAACTGCAGCAAATGTTAGCCACTTCTAATAACCATGTTTGTCTCTATGCGCAGAGGGACCATTGACGACTGTGAGCTGGTGGACGGCTTGGTGCTGACCCAGAGGGTGGTGAACTCCAGCGTCTCTCGTGTGGAGAAGGCCAAGATAGGCCTCATCCAATTTTGCTTGTCTCCACCTAAAACTGACGTAAGTCCGTCAGAATAAACAACTTCAGCGTCTTTGTGAAATCATCCACTGTATCTGTGTTAACCTATGGGAATGTATAAAAAAAGTATTTGCAACTCTGACCGTGAACCATGGGTAAATCCGCTGACATTATGCATTGATTACTATTACTTTACCTAGACCAGTGTTTTTCAACCTTCTCCTCTGGGCACACCAGACGTTCCAAAGTTTAGCAGTAGCTGCTGAACTAGCTCACCGTATTCATTAATCAAGAGCCTGATATTTAGCAGATGAGTTGAATCAGGTGGGATGGCTCTGAAATACACTGTGCACAATTATTAGGCAAGTTGTATTCTTGAGGATTTTATTATTGCTACAGTGCTCTTGGTCAATCCAAAATGTAAATCCCTGTTGACTATTTGCAACAAAACGTTTGGTTCTGTGATCACGCCCCAATATCTTACATCCCTCTGAAAAAGTTTACAGTTTGACATTTGAGTCAGTTAAATCTCTTGGCCCATTTTGCCTGAGTAACAGAAGCTGCCTTAATAATTATGCACACCTTGATATGGGGTGTTGATCTCCTTAGATCACACCATTCCTCATTACACATACACATCACCTGATATGCTTAAATCCAATAAACATTCCAATTTATAAAGCTTGGAGTTGGAACATACAATATGCATAATAATAATAATAATAATGATGATGATGATATGGTGAAAATACTGACTTGCCTAATAATTGTGCACACAGTGTAGATCAAATGGAACAGCTGGTTTGCTCTGAGAAGGTTGAAAAACAATGACCTACAATGTTTTTTTTACTTTTTGGAATTCTGCATTATGTTCTATTTTCCAAGTTAATTTTGTCACACACACACCTGTACAGATGGACAACCAGATAGTGGTGTCAGACTACGCCCAGATGGACCGTGTGCTACGTGAGGAGCGCGCTTACATCCTCAACCTGGTGAAACAGATCAAGAAGGCTGGCTGCAATGTCCTGCTCATCCAGAAGTCCATCCTCAGGTAACAGCCAAACATCGTAGTCATTATGGGATGTTTATTACTGGTGCAGCTGGTCATAGCATGGTGATATCGCCACAGCGTAACATGATGTTATTGAAATGTGTTGAGTGTAGTAAAGGAGCATTTGTTAATAAAATGAGCACTGTGTTAAGTAGTAGTGTGATTCTGTTATGGGTAGATGTCTTTGCATTGTAAACACTGCTCTTCTGTTTTCAGGGATGCTCTGAGCGACCTGGCCCTTCACTTCCTCAACAAGATGAAGATCATGGTGGTCAAGGAGATCGAGAGGGAGGACATAGAGTTCATCTGCAAGGTAAAATAATACAAAGACTCCACCATACAGAAGTGTTCTATTGTAGATGGTCTGACACGACCCCACGTCTGTCCGCTCCTTTACAGACCATTGGCACTAAGCCAATCGCCCACATCGACCAGTTCCTTCCAGAGATGTTGGGCACTGCCGAGTTGGCAGAGGAGGTCAACCTGGATGGCTCTGGCAAGCTGGTCAAGGTATGCCAATTCACGTAATGGGAATCCAAGCCCATCTATTGAAGTGTTTGTCCCAAATGTAATTGGATGGAATTATGTCCACCATTCTATTTGGTGAAGGGGGAAAAACCTTTTGTTGTTTATGCTAATGGCTGTTTTCACGATTTGAGAGCTGGCATTTTAAATAACCAAATCATTGACTGCCCTCAATGATTTTTTTTCTCTGAGTGGTAATTGAAGTGGTGCTCTGGGTTTTTCTTCAACATCTCCGCAGATAACAGGTTGCACAAGCCCCGGGAAGACGGTGAGCATTGTTGTGCGCGGCTCCAACAAGCTGGTGATCGAGGAGGCGGAGCGATCCATCCACGATGCCTTGTGTGTCATCCGCTGCCTTGTGAAGAAGAGGTATGGCCCTGAGTGATACTGCCCTCTGTTCAAGGCAGGCAATTGGGGGGGGGGGGGGG
>JACXGM010002900.1:0-20805 GCA_016801145.1 Umbra pygmaea | reverse complement strand
AGCTGGCCCTGCGCCTGGCAGAGTATGCCCGCACACTGCCAGGCATGGAGGCTTACTGCGTGAGGGCCTACGCAGACGCTCTGGAAGTGGTACCATCCACACTGGCTGAAAATGCTGGCCTGAACCCCATCTCCACTGTCACAGAGCTCCGCAACAGGCATGCCCAGGGAGAGAAGACCGCTGGGATTAACGTTCGCAAGGTATGGCCCTGCTCAACTAAATCCTGATTGGATTCAATACTTGTTTGTATCTTTATTTGCTTATGGTTAAATCCAGTTTGATTTAATAATAATAATAATGAATGTTGTGATTGCAAAGCGCCAATCTATCAACACTAAAAATAATCTATCGACTAGTTCTTAGAAACATACATCAAAGAAACATGCATCAACGAGTAGTGTGTTTATCGAGGCTAGAGTTATGCCTTGACAGCCCCTCATTGGCTTGGTGTGCTAGAGTACTCAGAGTACACGCCTTTGCATATTCATTGGTTGTAGATTCTTTTGTCCCAGCCAATTACTAGCTAAGTTACAGAACCTCGATTTGCATGTTTTGTTGTATTGAAGATCCATATGAATGAACTTGCAAAACAGATATGCACATTTCTCTGGCAGAATCAAGCCAGGTACAACTATCTTTCTCTGCAACATTCTGAATGTCTAACATTGGGTTTGTTTACCATCCTGCCTCCCACTCTGATTCTGTACTCTCTCAGGGTGGTATTTCCAACATTCTGGAGGAGCTGGTTGTGCAGCCACTGTTGGTGTCTGTAAGCGCACTGACCCTGGCCACCGAGACAGTCCGCAGCATCCTGAAGATCGACGATGTGGTAAGGGACCGGATTTTGCTCTGTGTTTGCTAGCATTGATCGTGTTCTGTGACTTGTGTATTATGTTCCATGTGTTGTATCTATTATGCTACTAAGTTGGACACAGACATTAAAAAACAAATGTTGGTCTGATATTTAAATGTAAAAACAAATGTAATGGCACCAAATTATTGTCTTTGTCTTGCAGGTGAACACCCGATAAGGAGTACTATCAATGTAGCAAGAACCCAACCTGTGTTACTGCACTGTGTATTCCACCAGGCATCCTAGGACCATCTGTGTGTCAAGACCTGTATGTTCTGAAGCGAGTTGCTTAATTTAATAAAACAATGTTTTTGTTGATGCTGTTTCTTCTCCTTGTGCTTTTGTGTTATGTTTTACTTAATCTATAATGGCCAGATCCCCACAGGTGAGCGTATTTTACCTCTGCTAGTCTGGACTCTAACAACATTGGTGGAATTTCTGTCCCGTTTAACAAAAACTTTACCATCTCCAGGTTCAGTGTTGAAGTACTAGTACCTGATAAATTACAATTATTTTGTCATTACTTGTAATCTGTTACATTACTGGCAAAGAAATTGTACTTCGATTACAAATACTTTTGAAAATGATGTAGGATTACTTTTGGAGTACTACATTTGGGAGTAGTCTATTAAATGGCATTCTGTATAACTGCTTCAGATATAAGTTCACACAATTTACATATTTATCTCATCTTATTGCCATAAGTGAATTGCATAATTTGGTTCATGGTTCCCAAACTGCAGTTTTTGGTGGTTAAATTATCAAAATGTGCTATACATTCGTCAACAAATACAAATGAGTGCGTAATACTGTAAATTAGTATCAGATTAAAGTAAATTATTATTAAATTAAAGTAAAGTAAAGAATTAATCAGATTGTTACTGAGTTTAAGTAATCCAAACGTTACTGATTACAATTGTGGAGGATGGTTAACTAAAAACTTATTACATTTACATCATAACCTACCCAACCCTGACCAGATTGGACCCCAGGGAGAATAGTCAGATTTACGTAGCTGCTGCTTGAACTGCTGATTTAACCCCGAATATTATTGGAATCCTAAGAAACAAAACAGAGTACATTTAAATATATTACAGTAGTTGGTCAAAATTAGTATAAGAGCCTATAGTGATTTAATCCACAAATGTATACGCTGGTCTTGCAAAATGTGATGTTTAAGGCATATCTTTTTTTAATCCTTTCCAATAAATACACGGTTGAATATGAATTTATATATATGTTTTGTTGATAGCATTTAATCTTAACTTTTTTAGGTACAGTAGAACCGGCCATGTTTTCACTTCCGGAATAGGTCACTTCCTTCACAACCACGGCGCGTCCTGTTAGGTCTATGGTCCTGGCAGTGTCTGTGGAGAGCACCTGCTCGCTAATGCTGGAGTTTACTATAGTCTCTTTCGTATATTACATTTTTATATTGACTCGTTGAACAATAAGAGCATGGAAACTATGGCGAATGCCCATCGCACTAACGTCCTGGTTACCTCCTGCTTGAAAACGCCGGTAGATCCACACACCAAGGCTCCGTTGGCGATGTATGAAAGGGAGCGCATCTTTCCAAATTCGTCAGCAGGTGGTCATATTGAAAACCGAGACTACGAAAAAGAGGTAGCTAGGTTTTCGGCTGTTGTTGTTGTTTGCAAGATGCACTATGATGTAAATAGTTTGAAATTAATAAAGTATGTACATAATTTCTGGACAGGACTGGAAGCGTCACCCCAAAAATGAATCCCACTAACCCGTGGAGAGAAATGGAACAACTGTAGCAAAGATAGTATAAACGCCAGCTACTTGTACTATTTAAATGGTTCTT
Source organism: Umbra pygmaea (assembly GCA_016801145.1). Lineage (NCBI taxonomy): Eukaryota > Metazoa > Chordata > Actinopteri > Esociformes > Umbridae > Umbra > Umbra pygmaea. The sequence continues at coordinate 18,121 of JACXGM010002900.1, read as the reverse complement.
TATATTCATGGTTCGTCATTGCATAGTAGGCACATTTTTGGTCCTTGAAATATTAAAGATTACATTTTTATTGAACAGCTTTTTACACTCCATGCCGTAGTCATGTATAGACTATACCATGTGTAAATTGAACTGGAGATTACATTAATTCATATTTAATGTCAAGCAGATGTTTCCAGGTCAACATGGAATTGTGGGAGGAGATTTGACCAGCATTTGTGACTGCCCTATTTTAGGCTACTCTTCTTGACTAGATTACCGTGATGTAACGGTGTCTGGGGGCGGGGTCCACTCTGTCTTGTGTATTAGCTAAACTTGTTTGTTCAATACGTTGTTTATATTGTACTGCATGTATTTGATATAACCTCTTCCATTCATCACCTGAATATAATACACAGGTGGTTTGAGGCATCAACACACTTTCAGTTGTCCCACCGTTTTTGTTCATGCATTGCCATATGGCCAAGTAATTCAAATCACAGACCTGGGGATAATGAGCTTAGGCCTCAAGTAGCCATTATATATTATGCTCTACTCTACACACATATTAGGCCAATGCCTTAACCAACTTCATATGGCCAGTCATTTCTACTACTCTCACATTTAAAAAAAGTTTTTTGTCAGATGTTGGTTCACCCTTTGAGAAATCTCTAAATGTTTTTTATCCTTGTGTACACAATCTAAACTAATATATGATCTGTTTCTGAGAGCAGACTGACTACAACTGTCCTTTTTATCATTTGCAAGGAATAGATTGCACATTTAAATGACCCAAAATCTATTCAAAACATTCTTTTTTAAATTGTATTTTTCTCTGGAGGGCCTTCTGTGTGGCACAGTGGTGTAAGTTGCTGCCTCGCAGCAAAACAGGGATGTTCCAGTACTTACTGTATGTTGCTCTGGATCTGCTATATTAGCATCTGCTAAATTACTAAAATCTAGGCCATGTAGACCAAAACTGTGTCACGGTGTTCAGGGATGCATCCTGGTTGCGGCATTCCCGACTATGCACTGGGGGTCTCCTATGGGTTGCACAAATTGGCACAGCGCTGTAAGTAGTCAGAAACAATTTCCTTGTCAAATCCTTGTCGTGACTTTTGTGTGCATGTCGGGCACCTGTGAATTCAATCACAGTTCAATAGTTTTCAAAATTTTGCCAAAAAAAGTTACAGGCTTATTCTGAAATTTATTAAATCCTACAAACAATCCCCTATAATGATAATGTGGAAGAAGTGTGTTTAAAATTTTAGCAAATTTATTAAAAATAAAAAACAAATGCACACGTACATAAGTATTCACAGCCTTTACAGCCTCAAGTTTTTTTGAGTATGATGCTACAACCTTGGCATGACTATTTTTGGGCAGTTACTCCCATTCTTCTTTGCAGGACCTCTAAAGCTCCATCAGGTTGGATGGGGAGCATCAGTGCACAGCCATTTTCAGACCTCTCCAGAGATGTTCAAGTCTGGGCTCTGGCTGAGCCACTCAAGGACAGTCACAGAGTTGTCCTGTAGCCACTCCTTTGTTATCTTGGCTGTGTGCTTAGGGTCATTGTGCTGTTGAAAAATGAACCTTTGCCCCAGTCAGAGTTCCAGAGCACTCTGAAGCAGGTTTTCAGCAAAGATGTCTCTGTACATTACTACATTCAGGAGAATCCTGACTATTCTCCAAGTTCCTGCCGCTCTACCATACAGGCCTGATTGGTGGAGTGCTGCAGAGATGGTTGTTCTTCTGGAACTTTCTCCTCTTTCCACAGAGAAATGCTGGAGCTCTGTCAGAGTGACCATCAGCTTTTTGGTCACCTCACTGACTAAGGCCCTTATTCTCCCCTGAACACTCAGTTTGGCTGGGTGTCCATCTCTAGGAAGAGTCCTGGTGGTTCCAAACTTCTTCCATTTACGGATGATGGAGGCCACTGTGTTCATTGGGACCTTCAATGCTCCCAATATTTTTCTGTCCCCTGTCACAGATCTGTGCCTCAAAACAATCCTGTCTCGGAGGTCTACTCCCAATTCCTTGGACTTCATGGCCTGGTTTGTGCTCTGACATGCACTGTTAACTGTGGGACCTGATATAGACAGGTGTGCCTTTCCAAATCATGTCTAATCAACTCAATTTACCAGTCACATTGTGGAAACATCACAAGAATGATCAGTGGAAACAGGATGCACCTGAGCTCAATTTTGAGTGTCATGGCAAATGCTGTGAATACTTATGTACATGTCCATTTTTCGTTTTTTATACTTAATAAATTTGCTAAAATTTCAAACACACTTCTTTCACATTGTCATTCTGGGTTATTGTTAGAGGTGTTGAAATTAATCAAATAATCGATGCATCGCGATGCGGACATGGACGATGCTGCATCGATGCAGTGGCCGACCATAATCGATTATAACCAATGATGTTGCTCCTTAATTTTCCAGCCGCAGCATAAACATTCAAATGAAAAATAACATTCTCAGTAGCCTATCCCGTTTCACCTCGACCTATGATATACTCGAGACCCGGATGAGACTTATTTTCCGGACGCTTGAAGCTTGAAAAGCGTGTGTGTGCGCTGTGTTCAGACATATTTAAATGAAAAAGATTGCTTATATCTTACTACTTGTATTTTTGGATGAAAACATGACCATATGAAGTAATATAGAAAACTGTATTATATTGAACTATACAGTGACTTGCAATCTGTCAAGTCAAATAACCTATATGGTTTTAATAGAAAAAGGTATTTGACGCATCGTGATGCATCGGGAACCATCAAGATATCGAATCAAATTGAATCGCTGACATGATAATCGTAATCGAATTGAATCGGGAGATCAGTGAAGATTCACACCTCTAGTTATTGTTTGTAGAATTTTGAGGGAAATAATGAATTTAGTCAATTTCGGGAATAAGGGTGTAACATAACAAAATGTGAAGTGCTGTGAATACATTCAGGATGCACTGTATTTTGTTCTTGTTGATGTTTTGACAGTGAAGCCTTGGAACAAGTTTGCTTATATAGCAGTAGGTTGGAATCAAACCGTGTGCTGCAGTATAATGTATGTGGACAGGAGGCATTGTCTTGGATGCTGTGCCATTCTAGGCCAATAGGCACAACATTCCAATGATTACTGAACAATAATGATTTCCTAATTTGACTTTGTAGCTGCAGTACGATGACTCAGGGTCGGTGTATGGGGACGAGGACTATCCAGACAAAAACAGTCCCAGAATGATCAAAGAATACCGCGTTGTGGGGGACCACATTGACCTGTGCCAGTTGTACTTTTCCAATGAGGAGTACTACCAGAAGTTGGAAGAGCTGAAGAGAGCCCACCTTCGCACCATGGCCGAACTGGAGGGCATGTACCGCAAGAAACTGGAGCTCAAAGGCACTTCACCATCACCTACTGTGCCTGGGGCACAGAAACACAGGTTTTTTGTTGCTCTTCTTAGGTAGTTTTAGAAATATTGCATGTTGATGTATTCATTTTTTAAATAATTTATTTCGTTGTCACACAAGTTAAACTTTTAAAGCATTACTGAGGTTGTTTTTGAAGAGTACCCTGTGTTCATTATTTAAATTGAGATAACTAATGTTTCTACCAAGGGGAAACACCTATGGTGTTGGCTTCCGAAGTCAGTATCATCAGATCTATGGTGTAATAATATTTATGAGTTTCCCTGAATTACATACAGTAATATACAGTGCCTTGCGAAAGTACTCGGCCCCCTTGAACATTTTGAAATTTTGCCACATTTCAGGCTTCAAACATAAAGATATAAAACTGTAATTTTTTGTGAAGAAGCAACAACAAGTGGGACACAATCATGAAGTGGAACGAAATTTATTGGATATTTCAAACTTTTTTAACAAATAAAAAACGGACAAATTGGGTGAGCAAAATTATTCGGCCCCTTTACTTTCAGTGTAGCAAACTCTCTCCAGAAGTTCAGTGAGGATCTCTAAATGATCCAATGTTGACCTAAATGACTAATGATGATAAATAGAATACACCTGTGTGTAATCAAGTCTCCATATAAATGCACCTGCTCTGTGATAGTCTCAGAGGTCCGTTGAAAGCACAGAGAGCATCATGAAGAACAAGGAACACACCAGGCAGGTCCGAGATACTGTTGTGGAGAAGTTTAAAGCCGGATTTGGTACAGAAAGATTTCCCAAGCTTTAAACATCCCAAGGAGCACTGTGCAAGCGATAATATTAAAATGGAAGGAGTATCAGACCACTGCAAATCTACCAAGACCTGGCCGTCCCTCTAAACTTTCAGCTCATACAAGGAGAAGACTGATCAGAAATGCAGCCAAGAGGCCCATGATGACTCTGGATGAACTGCAGAGATCTACAGCTGAGGTGGGCGAGTCTGTCCATAGGACAACAATCAGTCGTATACTGCACAAATCTGGCCTTTATGGAAGAGTGGCAAGAAGAATGCCATTTCTGAAAGATATCCATAAAAAGTGTGGTTTAAAGTTTGCCACAAGCCACCTGGGAGATACACCAAACATGTGGAAGAAGGTGCTCAGGCAACAATGCAAAACGTTATTTTTTTTGCGTAAAAGCAACACAGCTCATCACCCTGAACACACCATCCCCACTGTCAAACATGGTGGTGGCAGCATCATGTTTTGGGCCTGCTTCTCTTCAGCAGGGACAGGGAAGATGGCTAAAATTGTTGGGAAGATGGATGGAGCCAAATACAGGACCATTCTGGAAGAAAACCTGATGGAGTCTGCAAAAGCCCTGAGACTGGGTCGGAGATTTGTCTTCCAACAACACAATGATCCAAAACATAAAGCAAAATCTACAATGGAATGGTTCACAAAAAAACATATCCAGGTGTTAGAATGGCCAAAGTCCAGACCTGAATCCAATCGAGAATCTGTGGAAAGAACTGAAAACTGCTGTTCACAAACGCTCTCCATCCAACCTCACTGAGCTCGAGCTGTTTTGCAAGGAGGAATGGGCAAAGATTTCAGTCTCTCGATATGCAAAACTGATAGAGACACCCCAAGCGACTTACAGCTGTAATTGCAGCAAAAGGTGGCACTACAAAGTATTAACTTATATAATTTTGCACACCCAATTTTTCAGTTTTTTATTTGTTAAGTTTGAAATATCCAATAAATTTCATTCCACTTCATGATTGTGTCCCACTTGTTGTTGATTCTTCACAAAAAAATTTCAGTTTCATATCTTTATGTTTGAAGCCTGAAATGTGGCAAATGGTCGAAAATTTCAAGGGGGCCGAATACTTTCGCAAGGCACTGTATATATTACCAAACTATGCAGTCCCTCGAATTCTTTGAGATTGCAATCTATAGTTACTTGCGTCTACCTTGTCATCACCTTTCATACAGGCCAAACAATCAATGAGCTAACACTGCAAAAATCGTTGTCTTGTTTGTTCACCAGATCTAATTTGAAGATTAGCCCAATGCCTGTGAGGCATCTAAGGAAAGCACACTCTGCTTTGGAGCTGCGGAGGGGCTTTGGACTTTCAGACACATCTGATGAGGAAGGTGCTGTCCACAACGAAGTGGAGAAAGGTTTGCAGTCCTCCCCCAAAGAGCACATCAAGAACATGTGGCTCAACTTCCAGCTGTCTCCTGGCCAGCGCCACCTGTCCACATCCTCCCTCCAGAGCCTACCAGGGGGCCAAAAGTGCCTCAAAAAAAGTGTCAAGGCTAAGGGTGATAAGAACAGGCAGAAAGACATTGAACATGAGCCCTGGAAGCCCAGAGTGACTGTTCCCAAGCCATTCCGCATGACCGTGCGTGAGAACAAGAAGCATCAAAAAGGCATCAAGACCCGCTCAGAAATCGAGCTAGAAAACGCTGACCTGCGGAAGCAACTGGAGGAGATAACGGAATGCCAGCGTAAGTTCCGTGCCAGCCCCGTTCCCGCCCATGTGCGTCTGCCCCTCTACGAGGAGCTCCAAGAGCGCAGTGAGGAGCGGAGGCGGGTCATGCGCGAGCGTGAGCAACAACGCCTGTGCTCCACCCAGCGACCCTTCAGCTTCCTAGAGCGTGAGCGTCTGAAGAAGGAGCAGAGAGAGGAACATCTTCAAAACCTTCTGGTCAGTCAGAAGAAAGTCCGACCTTTCAGGGCCAAGCCTGTGCCCAAAGCAGTGTATGAGGCCACATCGTGCGAGCGGCTAAAGGAGGAGCAACTGTACCGGGCCATCAAAATGCAGATGAGGGCCCAGGAGCTGCTCCACAGTGCCTCGATGCCCCCTAGCATGCTGGCACGCCGCCTCAGTGAACGGCAGCAGGCCAAGGGAGGCACCGCTGGATCTGAAGAGGATACTAGCACCCCCTACAGACCTAAGATTAATACTGAGGTGCCTGACTTTGACGCCAGCTTTAGGAGATTCAAAAAGCAGTTGGAGAACCGACGCGACATCAAGCCTGTGACGACATGTGAGCCATTCCAGCTCCGGACATCACAAATCCCCTCTCGACGTGAACGCATCCTGGCCGACATCGAGAAAGAGGAGATGAGTCCCCAGGCCAAGCGCTGGCCTTACGTCAGCACAGCTGAATTCATACGCTCACACAACTCTAGCCTTTGCTCCTCCTTGTCAGGGAGTCTGGAACTCCTGCCCGCCAAAATCACAGACGGCACAAAAAAACGTCAAGAAGCAGTGAGGTACTGCCAACATAGAAAAGCAAGGAGCGTCTCTTTTTTAGATGAGCTAGGCCAAGCTGCTGAATTTAGTTGCTCTTTTTAGAATAGTTCAAAGCCGTGAGAGCTGAACCCCTTGTCTGCTGACCCCTGTGGACTACCTATCCTCTGTGGACCTTTTATACACTCTCAGATTCCAGATAACCCCATGCCCATCCACTTAGTTCTAGTTCTGCTTGTAGTACCCTTGACCGTCTTCTTCCGTTTAAACTCCTCCTGCCATGCATTCCTCTCTTTGACAACTGCCTTGTGTCCTTGAGTAGAAAAGTGCTTGAACAGAGAAAGATGGTGGAGGAAGAGGAGGAGAGATGGAAAGAGAGACGGAGGCAGCGTGAGAAGAAGCTGGCCAAAGTGGTCGCCAAGCGGGCCCAAGCCAATGACTCCCATGTGCCTCTATCTCTAACTAACCAGGCCAAACTCAAGCAGTTCAGGTAACCATATAGAGACATAAAATTACTATTATACTTGGACAACCAAGAAACACAACACACCTGAGAATAATACAAACATCCACACCATAGCTCTCTATTATCTGACTTGTATGTGTCTTTAATATGAAATGATGTAACTAGAGTCAATTTACACTATTAAAATGTTAATTGTAATATTGACTCAGTTGTCTCTATTGTGATTCTTTGTAGATTATTACAACCCCAATTCTGAAAAAGTTGGGACATTATGGAAAATGCAAAGAAAACAAACAAAAAGAGTAATTTTACAATTAAATTCACCCTGCACTATATTGAAAACACATTATTTACCCATAATTTGACTTTGTGAACTTAGTTTTACTTTGTGAACGAAATTCATTTTTGAAAAAATACACTCATTTTAAATTGGATGACTGCAACACACTCAAATTTGAAACAATTGACTGTTTACCACTGTGTTACATCACCTTTTCTTTTAATAACACTTTGTAAGCATTTGGGCATTGAAGACACCACTTGGTTAAGTTTAGCAAGCATTATGAATATTATAAGCAATAATTATTCACCCATTCATCTATTATCCATGTCCTCACCTGTGCAACTGTACGGGCCTTCGTTGCCTTATTTGCGCTTCATAAGGCGCCACACATTCTCAGTTGGAGACAGGTTAGGACTGCAAGCAGGAACATTCTGCTTGCTAAAATTTAAACAACTTGTGTCTTTAGTGCCCAAATGCTTAATATGTGTTTTTAAAAGAAAAGGTAATGTTACAGTGGTAAACTATTTTGGAGTGTGTTGCAGTCATCCTATTTAATAAATTAAATTCACATAGTCAAACATCACATAATGTGTTAATGCGTTTTTAATATAATACAGAGTGAAGTGATATTTCAAATGACTGTTTGTTTGTTTTTTGTTTTTTTCCTGACTTTTTAGGAATTGGGGTTGTATTTTTAAGAATGTTTAAATATTTGTTTTAGACTGTGACACTTGTAACTTACTAATTTGAGGATATGTTGTGGTTACATTTTTGTTGGAAGGGTCAGGGTTTTAGCAGCAAAACATTTTCTCAACAAAAGGTTTTGTCCAGTAATATAAAATACTTCACAAAATGTCTCCTCCCCGTTTTGTTCTGATCACATCTTTTAAAAATACTGTTTACAGCTAAAATGTTTTATTTGGGGGCAGAATGAATAAACCCATGATGTCATAGGGGTTAAAGGTCACCTGTGTGTTTCAATCAGGAAGCAGGACCTTCAACGCAGGAAGGAATACAAGGATGAAATGAGGGAGATCCAGGAGAGGGTTAAGGGGAGGCCTCTGCTGCTGGAACAGGTCACACAGGTCAGTCTGAAGTCAACAAGTACACACAACACAACATTGTGTGTGTCAGCCAAGGAGAGACATAACATGTCATATAGATCCATTTCAGTAAGTGGCTTCCAAACATCACTCATTCACACAATACATATACAGATTATTATTTATATGGTGGATAAATAAATGTGTAACTGTATTTTCTAATACAGTTCATGATGTATGCTATACTTACTGTGTCTCTTCTGGTGACAGACAAATGCCAGACATGCTGCAGAGAAGCGCTACAAAGACACTCTGCGAGGGTGTGGACTTAGTGAGGACTTTGTCAGAGGCAAGGTGTCCAAGCACCAACAGCCAGATTATCAAGGACTTGCCTTCAGGTCCTCCTTCTCCAGTGACTCCACACACAGGTAGAGTGACTCAGTGACTGTAAATTACATGTTATTCATTGTGAATTTTGTCTTTTTTAGTCAACTCTACAAAAACATTACAGTTGTTGTTCAAGTATACTTCAGCTGTGCGTAGAGATCTTAAACGTCAAGTATTGTTTATCGTTATATGTATTATATCTACATTTTAATATGTACATTGTTAAATATATTTATTTCAAAAGAAGTCATTTAAACTGTTCTGTTTATTTTTTCAGTTATAAGGAAGAGAACGATGCACCTGCAAAATACAGCAACGTTTTTAATGATGATTACCAAGACGATTATGAAGACAGCTTTGCTGACCAAGAGCTGGAAGAGCAGGAGGCAGAGAAAGATGAAAAAGAGGAAGATGACATTGGAGACAAAGATGAAGGAGGGCGTGAGAGGGAAGATATTGGGCGCTGTTTAGATGATGGTGGTGACCACCACGCAGCTGGCGGTTACCATTACTCCGATGATGATGACCTTTACTCAGATGCTAGTGAGCATTCCTTGCCCCTGGCTGAAGTAAATGAGGGCAGTGACCTCATCAAAAGGCGCCAGAGTGTCCAGAGCATCCTGAGTTATAGAAGCAGCCAGCAAAGTCAAAACAGTCAGAGCTCAGTGAATGACGAGGAAAGCACAGCATTTGCTGAGAGGAAAAGTGACGAGGATGACTGAAATGTTAAAGTTGTGCATTTTCTCACAAATGTTCTCATCTTTCATTTTGTGACGGTGTCTGCAACACTGACACAAAACGGCATGAAAACTACGCCGCTGAACTTGGCTCCACATTCGGTTCTCCTTCGTTTCAATTCCACCTTTATGGGCCTGTTTCAGCAACTGAGCTGGAATTTATAATTCCAGAGTAGATATGGACATATTGGACATCAATGGAAAAGTGAGGAGCTGTAGTATTTGAATCAGGAGGCACATTCAACGTGAAACCATATTTGGCCATTAGGGGGCAGTGCATAGTCAGGAATTGTTGCAATAACATAAAAAGTATTGATCTTTAGGTTAAATCTTTTCTCCAACATTCCACAGTAGATATATGGACATATGGGGCATCAATAGAAAGGTGAGGAGCTGTAGTATGTGAATCAAGTTACACATTTAACGGGAAAACATATTTGGCCATTAGGGGGAAATAGTGAAGAAAAGATTTAACCCACTGTGCACTGCCCCCTAATGGCCAAATGTGTTTTCACGTTGAATTTGTCACCTGATTCAGAAACTACTCCTCACCCTTCCATTGATGCCCCAAATGCCCATATGTACTGTGGAATAATTATGGAGAAAATCTAGGTCAATTGCTGAAACAGGCATTTTTTAAGGTGGAATCAAAACTTAAGGAGAAGTGGAGGCGAATGTGGAGCAAAGTTCAGCGTCGTATTTAAATAAGGTCTACCTACTACCAAGTGAATCCTAATACAGGATTTTTTTGCAAAATAAATCAATTTAGACAGACACGCATAAAGTCTATTCATGAGAAACAGTACTTTTACCACTTTATAGGTTCTTGTGTTACACTTTCTTCTCACAAACTAATTTAACGGTTTTCGAATGTCTTAGCCATTGGTAGCCTTTACATTTTGCAATACTTTCTTCGAACATTCCCGTTTCATATTTCGTGCATTTCATGGAGTATGTAAATTTTTTTAAACATCTGCTGCTAGCTATAAAATTATTTTGCAATAAAGACCCATTTACGAAGCCAAATGTATATATTTTCAGTGGGGAGTGGTGGATCTACGAATGTTTGAATCCTTTGAACCATGGAAAAACACAGCCGCATGGGTACTAACTGGGATGTTCAATTTGATTGATAGCATATTTGGCCCGTAGAATAACAGGACAACCCCTATGAAGTGTTTTGACTAGCCAATCGGATACACTAAGGGCGTACACATAGTCCAAATTTTACGCGGCGCCATGGGCCGAAAAACCGAGATGGAATATCCCAGTCCTAACCGGTTTCAACCGGTCTTGGGTTTGAAGCATGAGATGAGAGGAAGAGCTGGCTTACACGCTCTTACACAGCCCTGCTATCAAATATTATATACGAATAGAACCAATAATAAACTCAGTGTTCTTTATTTTGTGGTTATGAACCGGAATAACGTAATACGAGTGACTCCGTAAATTGTTAGCTAGCTAGCCAAGGGAACCAGTCTTCATTGACTTATGTATTAGCAGGCTAATTTGCTAGCACAACTGCTCCAGCTAGGTACTGTAGCCGTCTACGACTGCATCTTTGCTGGGTTACTTCTAGACTAGTTTGTGGACATTTATTTGTATGTGCTTAATTTGCTAAACGCTAGCTAATTATACTATTATAAAACTGCAGTGGGACATACTAGTGTACAGTTAGCAGGGTGTTAGCAGTGCACCATTCATTTAGCTAGCTATCCAGGAGCGAGCTAGCGAATGTCAAACACACTGGGAACGTGTGACAAGCATGAGAGCAGGCTTCTGCAGGACCAGGTAGAAAGCTAGTTATAACACAGGAGTACAAGTTACACTTTCATATTTCACTACAACGGACAGAATAAATAAACAAGGTAAGTTTGGTAGGAAAGTTGGCGTGTTTTCCAACTCGGTAACTAAACCTAGCTGGTAGGGGACGCTAGCTAATGCTGTTAGCTAACGTGTAGCCTAGCGTGATGCTAGCTTGTGAACTGTGAATGTTACGTTCTAGTTTTTATATTTTACTAGTGACTGAGGGTTTTAATGCGTTTTTCTTAGCATGGCTACATCGTGCTATATTTTTCTTTTGCATTTCTAACAAGATAGCTAACGTTAGCTAACTAATACAAATAGACTGTCCGCTTGGTGGTCAGTATATTTAGTTAAATGTTTTAATTAAGTTTGGCAACTAATAAAGTTAACTAACAGCTGTGACGCTCGCTTTGAGTTCAACATTTGCATTACTGTAACTAGGTAGATAATGAACGTTGTTCAGCTAAACAACTATGGACTGGTAGCACTCATGTTTGCAGGATGGAGGGAGGGGTTGATGTATGCAAGCTTGCAGCACGTTAAAATGGTCCTAGCTAAATGGTGTCGCTGTTTTCCCAGTCTTGAGTGTTACGATTTGAGTCGCATCAAAGATGACATGTCAGTGTTGATATTTATCAGAGGGGTCTAATTAGGTAAATAATATAATTGTAGACATTGAAATTTAATCAGTCATTTAATTCGGTTGTCTGTTTACATGTTTATGTAGTTACGGTCAGTTGTTTTTGATATCTCCTACCTCTCCTTTCTCTAGAGCTCTATGCCAGCAAACATGACAATGTTGGCAGATCATGCAGCAAGACAGCTGCTGGACTTCAATCAAAAGTTGGACATTAATCTGCTGGATAATGTTGTCAATTCTATGTACTATGACATAGGATCACAGGTGAGAGTTGTTGTCTGGCCTCAGTAGTTGCATTGCCTGTTGGCCCTGTCTAGCTAAATTGGTATTAAGAATGGTCTATGTGGGTTTGATTACCAACTGGGACTAAGCCAAACATTTTTGCACCCAACACTCTGGATTTACAGCATCTGCTAAATTACCCATTGTGCACCAGGGAGTTTGTGTATTTGTTTAGGACATTTTTTATCTGTCTGGGTTACAAGCACTGTATCCTGAAGAACCGTTATCATTGATCTTTCACAGCAACGGATGGCGCAGGAGGTGCTGACCAACCTGAAGGATCACCCAGATGCATGGACACGAGTGGACACGATCCTGGAGTTCTCGCAGAACATGAAGACTAAAGTATGTGTGCAAGTAGTGCATTATTTTTTTTGTCAGTATTAATCCTCTGAACAGAGGAGCCCCTGGTGATGGTTTAATAGCAGGCGTGCCAAATCAACTTACTACAGGCAGTTAGTATATTTGAACAAACACTGCACATACGTGCCTTTTGTTAAAAGGTTGTTATTTCATCAATTCTATGTGCACATGCTCCCAAGATAAGATATGTCATATCAAGATATGAAGTTACTTCCAAATAGTCTCTTTATTGCCCCACTGATCATATGCTCAGATAAAGAATCTAGTTGCCTATCCCTGCAATACATATATATTTGATATATTGTCAACATAATCAAGAGAATGTGGTGCTATTTCTTTTAGTTGAGGTGGGATGCAGAGGAAGTTGAGTCATGTAACCTTGGTGATAATCTGAGCCTCAACCTCTTTCCTTGTAGTACTATGCACTGCAGATTCTGGAGACTGTAATCAAAACACGCTGGAAGATTCTCCCCAGGAATCAATGTGAAGGTAACTTTGGATTCAGTTGAAAATGGCAAAGTAGGCACTGTGAAATAGACACAACAGCACAGTTAGACTAGATCTGTTTCTAAATGCTGTGTTGAGCTGCAGACAATAACATTTGAGACTTGTTCAGATGTTAAAGTCATAAACTTTCATGTGTTTTCAGGAATAAAGAAGTATGTTGTAGGACTGATAATCAAGACCTCTTCTGATGCTGCAAATGTGGAGGTACAGAGTATACCTGTGTTGACCATCTTCACTGGACCGACTTATTTATTATCCAAATGTCATCTCCATTTTTTTAATTTTGTGTTTTGCAGAAAGAAGGAGTGTACATAGCGAAACTCAACATGATTCTTGTGCAGGTAAAAAAAATCCCTCTTGTCATTTAAAAATAGTTGCAAAGCCAGTCGAGCCTAATGTGATGTGCCTTGCTGCAGATCCTGAAGCAGGAGTGGCCCAAGCACTGGCCCACCTTCATCAGCGACATTGTGGGGGCCAGCCGCACAAGCGAGAGCCTCTGTCAGAACAACATGATCATCCTGAAGCTGCTCAGCGAGGAGGTGTTCGACTTCTCCAGTGGACAGATGACCCAGGTCAAGGCCAAGCACTTGAAGGACAGGTACGACTCCATGTTCCAGCTGTTTGCATAGAGAAGTATTTCAGTTTAATAGGGATGTAGACAGGTCGCGTTTGCTTTTAGAAGTCTGCGTTTTCAAAGGGCAGACTTTCCATAAATCTGTGTGTTAAATATTTTACCTGCCTTATAATTTAATAAATGGACATGGGTGTACTCAGTGCTCTAGAATGCAGGAAATCATAGTTGATACTCGTACTGTAATTGAACTGGGGATCGGAAACATTATTTCTGAATGCAAGTAAAGCCTCTATACAGTATGTATTCTGGGCGTTATTGAACCATTCAAGCACTTCAGTGGATATGATGTTCCATCATGCATTTAAGTGGGATTATTTTTTACAAACTGTAGGTCACATCATTTGTGCAGTATACTCCATATTTTTGCATTTGCACAGAATGAATTGGATTGAAGCAACAGCATTTCACTCAGAACAACCAATTTTCCATCTTTGAAGTAGGCAAAGATGGTATAAGTGCATATAAGATAAATTTTGTTTAGAATCCTAAAGGTATTGCGTCAATTCAAGTAAAGAGTCCAACAAATGTTGCCTGTTGAATTTCTCAGTTTTTATCCCTATCCACCGGTCTGCTTTGTCCCGGAGGAGTACTGGTTGTTTTTCCTGATACAGACCAATATGGTATGCTCTCAAGCAGGCTGGGTAGAGATGGGAACACAATCTGTACTGTGATATTTGCGGTATGGCACGGAACTGTCCTGTAATGTAAAAGGGGTAAAACAGGATCCAGCGTACTGTACAGTAACATGCTCATTATACCATCCATGCTTTGGCTCCCTGAAGATAATATTGCTATAGGGCTAGTGTGATTCCCTGAAACTGTACCCTTGGAAAATGGTTTGAAACCGTATCCATGACTGGATAAGATGGAATTGTACTCTGGTTTAATAATGAACTATGTTCTTGTCTTTCAGCATGTGCAATGAGTTCTCTCAAATATTCCAACTCTGCCAGTTTGTCATGGTGAGCTCATTGTTCAGGGATGAACGTTCTCATTTGAAAGAAACATTCAGCTACATTGAATACCCACCCTGTGTTAAGTGCACATTCTCTTACAGGAAAATTCCCAGAATGCCCCACTGGTTCAGGCCACACTTGAGACTCTCCTGCGTTTCCTTAACTGGATCCCTCTCGGGTACATATTTGAGACCAAACTGATCAGCACTCTGGTCTACAAGGTAAGTCAACCTCTGTCACACACTCCCTGCAAAAAATGACATGCCTTATATCAGGGGTGTCAAACCAGATCCAGAAAGGGCCTAGTGTCTGCAGGTTTTCGCTTTTACCTTGTACCTGAATGATTGAATGTCACTAATTGGTTAGGATCTCGCCTCACCTGGCAGTCTACGTCTTAATTGGGCTCTAATTGAATGGAAAGACGTAAAACCAGCATACACTCGGCCCTGCGTGGAACCGGTTTGACACCTGTGCCTTATATTATACTTTCTTATAAAGAAATCTGTTATTTACAGTGTGATAAGACAGTCAGCTTATCACTGCTTATTCAGTTAACCTTCACTTTGTTTTTGCAGTACTATCATGTTGAAACAGCTATCAAACTGTACTGTCATCTGAAAAAAGTTCACTTTTGATTTGCCTGAAAAATGTATAATAGAGTTACATTATAATAAAACCAAAACAAAATATTTAGGTTAGGGTTCACTGAACAGGTTCCTCAGGGCATACCATATTAATATTTTTTTTAACAGAACATGTGCTTATTGTCATGTAAAGGCTCAGATTGTCCCACCTTGTTTTAATCCGTCCCCCGCCCCATAATGCCTAATACACAATGGCTGACTAACATTGTTTCTTCTCATCGGTTCCCAGTTTTTGAATGTGCCCATGTTCCGCAACGTGACACTGAAGTGTCTGACGGAGATTGCTGGTGTAAGCGTCAACCAATATGAGGAGCAGTTTGTGAACCTTTTCACCCTCACCATGTGTCAGCTCAAACAGGTACACTTCTAAGGACCAACCATTATTTATAAACCCTATTAGTCTTTATTTTTTTTAGTATAGACAATGTCTGCGGAAACGTACACAGAGCTCCTCCTGCTGGCCAGTTCAACACACTGCGTCATTACAGGAATGCATAAGATAAAAAACAACAGCTGGAATCAGACTGAGTATTATTACTAATGACTACATGAATCAGCACTTCTTTACTGCCTTCCCCAGATGCTCCCCCTGAACACAAACATCCGCCTGGCCTACTCGAATGGCAAGGACGATGAGCAAAACTTCATTCAGAACCTCAGCCTGTTCCTGTGTACCTTCCTCAAGGAGCATGGGCAGCTTGTTGAAAAGAGGCCCAACCTTCGCGAGACCCTCATGGAGGTATAACAGCATAGCTATGGTCCCCCTGACAACAAACTAAAAAGGACAGTTTACACACTTTATGCCTTAAAAGAACAACTGCCTGGGCCGAACAGGGCTGTGACGTTGTCAGGTTGAATTACCCCCCCAGGCTCTGCACTACATGCTGCTGGTGTCTGAGGTGGAAGAGACGGAGATCTTCAAGATCTGTCTGGAGTACTGGAACCACCTGGCAGCCGAGCTGTATCGGGAGAGCCCCTTCTCCACTTCCACCTCCCCCCTGCTCTCTGGGAGTCAGCACTTTGATGTGCCCCCCCGCAGGCACCTCTACCTGCCTGTGCTTTCTAAGGTAAATGGAGCAACATCGATGTACCCACCAAGTCTCTTAAAAGTGTTTTCTAATTTACTGAGCCCTTCCCTCCCTAATTAACTTAGACCCCGTTTACAAGTACATGGTTATTTTGAAAAACTGAGACATTTCCCTTTGTTTGTGACTTTCGCAAATTGAGAATTTGCCTATGAAAACGATTCTTTCAAAAAATTCCAGCCAGAGTGGAGACTTTGGAAAACTTTGTTTACATGTAAACTGAGAAAAATTGCAGTTTAGGCAGCCAACGTCACAGTATGCGCCAGAACTTGCACCTGCGCCAAAAGTGCGATGTATGTTTACATTTTAATTTGGCTATTTTCGGGATTCTGATTGGCTAACTTGGGCTTCAGCTTCTTGTTACACTGCCACCTACACGTTTGGCATGCCCTTGACGGCATGTACACGGGTTCTTGTAAACGAACACTTCTGAAAACAGAAAGGTGTGCACAATGTTATTTTTTTTAAACTGAGAGGGTGAAATGTCCATTTATGAAAATAGCTGGCCACGTGTTAACGTAGCCTGAACCCCTTCCTCCCTAAACAACTGATCCTTTCTTTCGTACTGAGTTTCTACTGGTTTAGGTTAGGTAGGTCTGTCTTAGAATTGCCTTGTGTATCTCACAAAAAAGGTGTAAGTACAAGGTACATTTTTGAATAATTTAAAGTTCCCGGGTTTAACTTCCTATAACATTTTGGAAATCTGCAAATTTGCATCCGAATGACTACACCTGTAATCTGTTTTCTAGAAACAATGATGTATGTCTAATAGAAAGAGCTTGCTTTGTGATTAGCTTTCATGTTAACAGTCTCTGTTTTTTTCTGTCCGGCAACAGGTGCGCATGTTGATGGTGAGCCGCATGGCCAAGCCAGAGGAGGTGCTTGTGGTAGAGAATGACCAGGGGGAGGTGGTCCGGGAGTTCATGAAGGACACAGACTCCATAAACCTGTACAAGAACATGAGGGAGACGCTGGGTGAGTGGATGACACACACACAATGCCTCTTGCCAGTCTGCACTCATCGTTGATGCTCCTCTGTGTCAGCCATTCAAAAGTGCATGTTTCACCACTCACCGTAATGCTTATGTGATCACTCCAGTGTACCTGACCCACTTGGACTACGCCGACACGGAGCGCATCATGACAGAGAAGTTGCACAACCAGGTGAACGGAACAGAGTGGTCCTGGAGGAACCTGAACACGCTGTGCTGGGCCATCGGATCCATCAGTGGGGCAATGCACGAGGAGGACGAGAAGCGCTTCCTGGTCACAGTCATCAAGGTGTGTGCTACTGCAAAACACACCCCACCACCTCTAGAGCTGGTCTCAGTTTCCTGGTGACTGTTGTCGAGGGCACCATTTAAAAAAAAAAATTGTACGGTGTTGCAGGAAAAATGGTAATTCGGGCTAAACCACAGCATTGACGGAAGCTAGTAATTTAATTGAACGGTGCTCACCTTCCTGAGACCAACTCTACTTCCGTAGTGAGTGTAGACTGGCTGTTTAATGTGGATGATCGCTGTGACTGACCCACTGTGATGTTCCCACTGTGACTGACCCACTGTGATGTTCCCACTGTGACTGACCCACTGTGATGTTCCCACTGTGACTGACCCACTGTGATGTTCCCACTGTGACTGACCCACTGTGATG